>WNYA01000400.1:63645-134747 GCA_019512145.1 Engystomops pustulosus
GTAATGTATGTACACAGTGACTGCACCAGCAGCAGAATAGTGAGTGCAGCTCTGGGGTATAATACATGATGTAACTCAGGATCAGTACAGGATAAGTAATGTCATGTATGTACACAGTGACTGCACCAGCAGCAGGATAGTGAGTGCAGCTCTGGAGTATAATACCGGATAAGTAATGACATGTATGTGCACAGCTGTGGTGTAATATCTTGTCCTCCTGTCTGTAGGTTTACACGGTAAATCTGGAGTCTCGGTACTTGCTGGTGCAGGGGGTCCCGGCCATTGGTGTAATGAAGGAGCTGGTTGAGCAGTTTGCTCTCTATGGAGCGATAGAAGAATACAATCCCCTGGATGATTACCCGGCCGAGCAGTTCACAGAGGTTTATCTCATTAAATTCCAGAGGTTACAGAGCGCGCGGTGAGATATAACCAGCGTCCAGCTGCGGCTGCTTTATGTCATGGGCTTTGGTTTCCCTGTATAGTTCTTCCTGGCAGAGAATCCATAACTGGAGAGCTCCCTAAAAATATAAGTGAGAATCTCTGATAACATTGATAATCAGCCTCATGTATCTGTGTCTGTCCCTTTAAATGATCCCTAATAATTTTTTTGTTTGCTAAATCTAAGGTTATTATTTATGATTTATAATCTTGGCTTCTATCTTGACTCTTTAGCATCGCCAAAAGGAAATTAGATGAATGTAGTTTCTTTGGAGGAGTCCTGCACGTCTGCTACGCCCCGGAGTTCGAAAGTGTCCAAGAGACCAGAGAAAAACTGCAAGACAGAAGACGCTACGTGGCCCGAGCCACAGCCGAGAAGGGTCAGTCCTGGATTACTGGAGGAGAACCAAGAGTAGGGAAACTGTAGTATATAGGGAGCAGTATTATAGTAGTTATATTCTTGTACATAGGGAGCAGTATTATAGTCGTTATATTCTTGTACATAGGGGGCAGTATTATAGTAGTTATATTCCTGTACATAGGGGGCAGTATTATAGTAGTTATATTCTTGTACATAGGGGGCAGTATTATAGTAGTTATATTCCTGTACATAGGGGGCAGTATTATAGTAGTTATATTCCTGTACATAGGGGGCAGTATTATAGTAGTTATACTATACTATGATGCCCATAATTACAGTTCTCTATAGATGGCTACTAGATTCCTATCATTGTTCTATCTGGTGTTGTGTGTGTAAGATATAGGAGGCAGAGTCTCATGTTTTCTTCATCTTGTGTATGGGAGACATCATAGCGTCCAGTCTCCTGCCTCTGTGAATTGGAGATAAGCTGACAGAGGGGTGTACAGTGTTACAAACCATGGGTACACATTCAGGGAAATGTTCAGTGTGTGCAGTCACTTACCTCCTGAGTTGTACTTGGTCGGGAATTGAATACTGACCTGAGACCTTTTTAGACTTTATCCTCCATGTGTTTTTTTCCATAGACGGACAAAATACTGAAAAAAGAAAAGCCGCAGCAGAGAAGTCCAGTCCAGCAGCTGCTCCTGTGGTGACGAACCTTACTGGCCCCTGGGGTCCCGCTCCTCAGCCTCGTGACTTCTCCCCCATGCCGCCATTGCTACCTGCTGTTCCTTACCAGCAATACACATCGACGCCTCCATCAGGATCCTATGCCGGAGGCAGCGCCCAACCCCCACCCTGTGCCAGACCTAAGGGAATGATCTGTCCAGCCCCGGACATTGCGGGGCACAGCACTGCCAGGTTCATGCCAAGGACGACCCAACTCCAAGAGCGGCAGAGGAGACGGGAGGAGAGCCTGGTGCACTCATTGTCTCTTTCGGACTCCCCGGAGGTTGTGATTGGTCCGAAACTTCCTGAGCCGCCAAAGTTAGACCTGGAAGATGATTCCCTAAACACATCAGTGCAGCTAATACGAGGAAAACTCAAACAGGTGGGTGTGAAGGGGTGGTCCACACATGGCGTTTTGAATGCGTTTTTGGGGCGTTTTTAAGCAGTCCGTCAAAAAAACACATGCGTTTTTTGACAGACTGCTTAAAAACGCCCCAAAAACGCGTTCAAAACACCAGTAGGTCCTCTAGTGGAGGGGCCATATCCTCGGTGGACCCTGCAGAGGTGTCATCGCTCACCTATGGAGGGGATCCTGTACGTTTCCTATATGTTCCTGGTAACTTTGTGGTAAGGGGGTCTTATGGAATTATGGGTGGTGATCCTGTGTACCACTGCATGAATGATGGTCGCACCTCAGCATCTCCATTCACTGCTGGAAGTAGATGATGAATGATGTTGGCCATTCCTTAGAGAATGAATGGAGGCTGAAGGTGCAACCTGACAATGATGCTCCGGGTTCTGCGTTCTCCAATCCTTCCATCGCTTTTAGTCATGTAGTTTATGTCCAACTCGCAGATTCTGCCGGATAGTAAAGGCTGGATATGAGGTCTGTGTGTCCGGACAGCGGCTACTGCCATCATGTGTAAGCGCAGCTTCATTCCCGGGTGGCTGTTACTTCTACATCCATGATGGATCTCTTCTCCCATGCGCTGATCCCGATGAGTGTGTGATTCTACTACCATGACCCACTTGGCGAGGAGGTGGCCTAAGGGGATAGGGGGGGACAGGTCGCATTCCCCGGACACACACCAGCAACTGCAGCTTCTTTAAGGCCTTGATATATATATCCCTCTCCCATTCTGTGTGATCTCTCCCTTTGCTGCTCTCTACAGGGTGTGGGATCTGCTCTTCCTGGAGACTTAGGTTCCATTTAAAGGGGGAATCTGTCATCAGTTTCTACCCCATTAAACTAGCAGCCCCCCTCAAATAGAGGATGAAATGTCCTTTCTAGAATTTCCTCAAGTTTAGCGGCTGCAGTGCGAATGACACATCAGACGCCCCAATCTTTGGTTCTATAGCACCTAGAAACATACTGCTGGTGACTCGCCACCAATCTTACAAGTAACAAAACTGGACATGTAGCTAGTTTAAAAAAAAATAGCTGCAAACCGGATCTTCGTCTGCAGCTTGTATTTCCAGCTTCTGTCTTCAGATGCCTCAATCTCTCGTTCTGTAGCTCTGTAAGTCACAATCCTGGTGCAATCTTATAGATTAGATTCTTATCTTTAATATGACACAAAGCATAAAGTTCCAGAAAACCAAAGTGGACCCTCCCCCTGCAACCACAAAACGTGACTCATCTCATGTGAGAATGTGGTGAGAAGAGTCATATTTGCCTGACTTTGGGAGAGGTTTTTTTTTATAGGTAAACGCTTGAGATTTTACATAAGAGGGAATTCTAGAAGGGACATTTCATAACCGGCCTGAGGGGGCTGGGAGTTTAATGGGGTAAAACCTGGTGACCGGTTCCCTTTAACTCTGTGTATACTGCTCTCCTGCAATAGAAAGAGGAAAAGCCTAGTGACCTGCCTTATCCAGCAGCAGTTTGCTCTCCCACCCGGGGTCAGATTCAGCAGCACAATCCGCCAGGTGGAGGAGTTGTACATCAGGTGTCAGGCGGGAGGTAACAGACCGTCTGCTCTATCTGTAGGAATCACTGAGGTGACGCCTAATAAAGTTTTCATCTGAGCAGGAAAGAAAACATCTAGAAGATTCTCCTTTTTTCTTACAGGTTTCAGAATCCTGCACAGCAACAAAACCAGAGACGACAGAACCAAACCCCCAGGCTGCTCCTCCAGTAAAACAGAGAAGAAGAATATGACTTTACAAAAAATTGGATAAAAACTTTCTATTGTTTGTGATATCAGATGTAATCATTCTGGGAAGAATAAATTATTATTTTTATAGTAAATATTAGAGATGGTGTCCGGTGTGTGAGTGCTGGACTTGGGGAGTAGACTGGACTTGCAGAGAAGACACTGGACTTGCAGAGATCTTGTATCTTGCTTTATTTTTGAATGATGTCCCGGTTCTAGAGGTCAGTGGGATCTGCAAATGCTTGACTTTCAAAGGCCATGATACTCTGCGAGAAGAAGATGTATTACTAATGGTGCGACCAGGCAACACATAGCACAAGTACAGGAAGACTGATGTTAAAGGGGTTGCCCACTTTACCTCATGTTTTTGTAGTTTGTTTTTAAGTATGTGTGTGGGGGGGATGATATTAGGTAATTTACTAATATACATCTATTTATAGTTCTGCTCCGCTTTCTTGATGTGTGAAGCCTCCTGTCTTATCTCATCAGCCCAGAGATTCCTGACCATAAAATGGCCTCAGATGGGAGGGTCATGTGATCTCTGTGTCCATGAACAATCGCCCTGCCAGGACCGTAATCTTATTTTCATGAATACTATCATAAGTCATAAGGTCCTGGCAGGGCGATTGCTCATGGACAGAGATCACATGACCCTCAATTTGCGGCCATTTTATGGTCGGGAATCTCTGGCTGATGAGATAAGACAGGAGGCTTCACTTTACATATCAGGAAAGCAGAGCAGAACTATTAAGATGTATATTGGTAAAATAATATATACAATTTATATTATATTAAATTATTAATATCCTGCCTCCCCTCATGTTACAAAAAACATGAGTGGCCAACCGTTTTAATGAAAATCCATCCTGATAAACCAGGGACATTACTCATAGATCCAGGCACCGGGACTGTGTGAATCTTCTTATATTTGTTATCCATGGTCTCCTGCCTTCTAAAATCAACTTTTATTATTATGCTAATGAGCCTGTAGGGCTCTGGGGTGGTGTTACCAGAGCAGCTCCATGCTTTACATTCACAGGCTGTTGCTCTTTCTCCCCCCTGCTCCCTCAGCATTTTCGCCCTTCCTCTGTCTGCAGGGAGGGGGAAGTTCTTCTGTAACTGCCTGTGAAGATGTAGTACAGAGGAAATCTGGTAACACCCCTTAGAGCACTTCTGGATCATAAGAATAATTATAAAGGTTGATGTTAGAAGGCAGGAGGCCATGGATAACACATATAAGAAGATACCGCAGTCCCGGTGCCCGGATCTATGAGTAATGTCCCTGGTTTATCAGGATGGATTCTGATGGGAGATTTCCTTTGTCTCTGTTTTGTAGTAAATTTCACAACATGAAAAAGTCATCAACCACAATTAACACAAAGTGCTAGATTTCTGCCTCTCACCTTACTGTCCGGCAGGCAGGGGCCAAACGCCTCCAGTAAGAGGTTTTCCTCCCTGACGGCTTTCTCAAAATCTGAGTAGGATAATTTACTGTCGTGGTCGTGATCCTGCGGGAGAAAACACGTTATGTCTGATGTGTACGAACACGAGGAATCCAGTGTATGACGTCCTGTACTCAGATGTCACTGTCACAGGACGTCATCTGGTATCTCCACATGTCTCCAGCAAGTTACACGGATGAATGGAGGCTGCGGCCCGGGCCCCTTACCTGTCTGATGGGTCAGGACATACATCCAATATAGCACTTACCGCTACCCAGAGCCCGGCACTTACCGCTACCCAGAGCCCGGCACTTACCGCTACCCAGAGCCCGGCACTTACCGCTACCCACAGCCCGGCACTTACCGCTACCCACAGCCCGGCACTTACCGATACATACATCCGATATACTATATATTCCAATCACGGATCCTGTACCGGATCTTCCTGTATAATGTATTTACATTGAGTTCTATAAAGAAGTCCATTGTACTGGCAGATGTAAAGAGCCATAGATTCTCCATGAGGCTGCTGGAGATGGCTGACAGATGTGCCAGTCACATGCATAATAGTAATTCCTGTATTTATATAGCGCACACAGATTACACAGCGCTGCACAGAGCTTGTCACATCAGTCCCTGTCCCCAATGGACTCATAATCTAATCAACCTACCAGTATGTTTTGGAGTGTGGGAGGAAACCGGAGGAAACCCACGCAAACATGGACGAGACTTGAACCCAGGTCCCCAGCGCTGCAAGGCTGTAGTGCTAACCACTGAGCCACTATGCTGCCCATAAGTTACCGCCCCTTTAATAAAGTTAAACACCTCAGGTCTGCAGCAGATGAAACTCACCATCTTTTTCAGTGTAATCTCTACCAGGTCCTTTATGCCCTCGTCCGGATCTTCCTCCGTCGGCTGCTTGAGGAGACTGTTCTTCAGCATGTGGAACATCTCTTCCCTGGAGATATATCCGTCACTGTTCAGATCATAAACCTCGAAGCAATCTGCGGGCGGAGGCAACGTTCACAAGAGATTCATATACATTCACTTATAGGAAATCTACCATCAAAATCCATCATGATAAACCCAGGGCACCGTGACACTGGCAATCATCTTATATTTGTTTTTCCCTCCTAATATCAACTTTTAAAATTATGCAGAAGGGCTCTGGTGGGTGTTACCAGAGCCCCTCCATGCTGTAGCTTCGCAGGCTGCTACATTGCGCAGGAGCACTCCCACCCCCAAAAGTTTGAGATTACAGCAGGCAGAGTGAGGGGTTGAGGGAGCAAAGGGAAACCGTGTAACAGCCTGTGAAGCTGCAGCATGGAGACTGTTACATCATGCTTGATTTTGATGGTAGATTTCCTTGAAATGATCAGTAATTTTTTCAGAAACTTAGCAAAAATCAATAGTTTAAGGGAATATAAGAAACTCTAATCTATCTTTATCAGAGGAAAGTGCTTCTTTCTCCACTTATCTGGCTCTTTTCCTCCTCCTCTAATGGAGGACTGGACTTCTATCAGGTTACACACAAGTCTATGCAGTAATTAGGCACAGACTGAGACTGCTGGAGCTAAACGTAAGCTTCTATCTCACCCCAAGTGCTTTAGTACAGGTGAGTCCTTCTCTACGTTCATGTTCAATCTGATCCTGCTTAGGAGTGTGAGAAATGTGACACCGACATGATGCAGCAACTTGTATGTTTCTATCTCGCCCCATCTGCTCTATTCACATCAGCACAGGTCAGTACTTGTCTATAATGTCCTATATGATCCAGCTGAGTCAGGGGCAGACATAAAGCAGCAGCTAGTAATACATTTCAATCGCACTGCATTATCTTCATCAGTACCTTTTTATAATGTCATATATGATCTCGGTTATGTGAGAGAGGAGAGACACAGGCCGAGACATGATGCAGCAGCTAGTGGTAAGTTTCTATATCAACCCGGCAGCTTTATTTATATACAAATCTATAATGTCTATATAATTGTATAATACTTGTACAAGTCTATATAACAAGTCTTCTCTATAATGTCATGTGCGATCCTCCTGAGTGGCAGAGAGAGTGTTCTAGTGAGTGCCAGGGTATATTCTCCTCTACTTCCCATGTGCAGTGTATGGGAGACATGATAGCAGCCAGTCTCCAGCCTCCAGCTCTGAGCCTGCACAGGGGAAAACTGCTAAACACTGCAGGATACAAGTCACATGATGTCCAGATGTAATGTTATTCTACATATACACACACGTCACATGTACATTGTATCATCACTTCCCGTCTGATTGGACCTAAACCTGCGGAGACCCGGAACCAGGACTTCTGGGGGTGTCCCCAGTGACCCCTGACTTGGGGTTATGAATATAACGCAGCTTTGCTGCCTTCTAGTAAACTTACATTTAATCTTCTCATCCAGGGATCCGCGGAGAAACACGGACAGTCCTTCTATCCACTCGGCGACGCTGATGTAGCTGTCATTGTCCTTATCGAATCCTCGGAAGACTAATAGAACACGAAGAGAGACTTTATATACAGCGAGCGGCCTGTGTGCGGCCCCACCACTACCCAGAGCTGAGCACTTACCGCTACCCAGGGCTGAGCACTTACCGCTACCCAGAGCCGAGCACTTACCGCTACCCAGAGCCGAGCACTTACCGCTACCCACAGCCCGGCACTTACCACTACCCACAGCCCGGCACTTACCGCTACCCACAGCCCGGCACTTACCGCTACCCACAGCCCGGCACTTACCGCTACCCATGACTAGAACTGGGGCAGGAAGGAGGCTAGAACTGGGAGCAGCTAGGGGTGGGTAAACTAGAACTGGGGGCAGCAGTGGAGGATTAGAACTGGGGCAGAGGGAGAACTAGAACTAGGGGGCAGTATTATAGTAGTTATATTCTTGTACATAGGGGCAGTATTAGAATAGTTATATTCCTGTACATGGGGGGCAGTATTATAGTAGTTATATCTTGTACTATGGGGCAGTATTAAGAAGTTTATTTCTTGTACATAGGGGGCAGTATTATAGTAGTTATATGTCTTGTACATAGGGGGCCAGTATTAATAGTTTATTCTTATTTTTTTACATCGGGGGCGTATTATGTAGTTATATTCCTGTACATAGGGGGGCAGTATTATAGTAGTTATTTCTTCTGTACTAGATGGCAGTATTATAGTAGTTATATTCCTGTACATAGGGACGTATTATATTAGTTATATTCCTGTACATAGGGTCAGTTTATAGTAGTTATATTCTTGTACATGGGGGCATATTATAGTAGATATATCCTTGTACATGGGGGCAGCATTATAGTAGTTATATTCTTGTACATAGGGCAGTATTATAGTAGTTTATATTCTTGTACATAGGGGCAGTATTATAGTAGTTTATATTCTTGTACATAGAGGGCAGTATTAGTAGTTATATTCTTGTTACTAGGGGGCAGCAGTATAGTATTTATATTCTTGTACATAGGGGCAGTATTATAGTATTTATATTCTTGTACATAAGGGGGCAGTATTTAAAGTTATATTCTTTTACAATCGGGGCGTATTATAGTAGTTATATTCCTGTACATAGGGGGCAGTATTAGTATTATATCTTGTACATAGAGGGCAGTATTTATAGTTATATTCCTGTACATAGGGACAGTATTATTTAGTTATATTCCTGTACATAGGGGTCAGTATTATAGTAGTTTATTCTTGTACATAGGGGGCAGTATATAGTAATATATCCTTGTACATGGGGGCAGCATTATAGTAGTTTATATTCTTGTACATAGGGGCAGTATTTATAGAGTGTTATATTCTTGTACATAGGGGGCAGTATTATAGTAGTTATATTCTTGTACATAGAGGGCAGTATTATAGTAGTTATATTCTTGTACTAGGGGGCAGTATTATAGTAGTTTATTCTTGTACTAGGGGGCAGTATTATAGTAGTTATATTTTGTACGTAGGGGGCAGCATTATAGTAGTTATATTCTTGTACATAGGGGGCAGTATTATAGTATTATATTCTTGTCATAGGGGCAGCATTATAGTAGTTATATTCTTGTACATAGGGGGCATTATTATAGTAGTTATATTCTTGTACATAGGGGCAGTATTATAATAGTTATATTCCTGTCCATAGGGGACAGTATTATATTAGTATATTCCTGTACATAGGGGTCAGTATTATAGTGTTATATTCTTGTACATAGGGGGCAGTTTTAGTTAGATATATCCTTGTACCATAGGGGCAGCATTATAGTAGTTTATATCTCTGTACATGGGGGCAGTATTATAGTGTTATATTCTTGTACATAGGGGGCAGTATTATAGTAGTTATTTTTCTTGTACATAGGGGGTAGCATTATAGTAGTTATATTCTTGTACATAGGGTGCAGTATTATATATTATTCTTGTACTTAGGGGGCGTATATAAATAGTTATATCTTGTACATCGGTGGCAGTATTATAGTAGTTATATTCCTGTACATAGGGGGCATTATTATAGTAGTTATATCTTGTCCATAGGGGCAGTATTATAGTAGTTATATTCCTGTACATAGCGGCAGTATTATAGTAGTTATATTCTGGTACATAGGGGGCAGGATTATAGTAGTTATATTCTGTACATAGGGGGCATCATTATAGTATTTATATCTTGTACATAGGGTGGCAGTATTATAGTAGTTATATTCTTGTACATAGGGGCAGTATTATAATAGTTATATTCTTGTACATCGGGGGCAGTATTATAGTAGTTATATTCCGGTACATGGGAGCATTATTATAGTAGTTATATTCTTGTCCTAGGGGGCAGTATTATATTAGTTATATTCCTGTCCATAGGGCAGAATTAGTAGTTATATCTGTAGCATAGGGGCAGGATTATAGTAGTTATATTCTTGTACATAGGGGGCAGTATGTATTATAGTATTATATTCCTGTACATAGGGCAGTATTATAGTATTTTATTCTTGGTACTACGGGGGGCAGATTATAGTAGTTATATCTTGTACATATGGTGCATTTTTATAGTCGTTATATTCTTGTACATAGTTTGGGGTCACCGCAACATGAGGAACTGTAATGCGGGGTCACAGCATTAGAAAGGTTGAGAACCACTGTTATATGAGATGTCAGGGTGCATTCACACATTGAACGCATGCGTTTCAAAATGCAATGGAGCAGCTGAAAAGACATTTGCCAAATTAAATGGCTGTTAACATTTGCATTTACAAAATGCAACCCTTAAGACAAGACGCTTTAACGTGGTGTTAACAATGCAATATTAGCGCATGTGTTAATTGTCTCATTTTGTAAACGTAAATGCTTACAATGTATTTATTTAGGCAAATCTCTCTTCAGCTGATGTAATGTATGTACACAGTGACTGCACCAGCAGCAGAATAGTGAGTGCAGCTCTGGGGTATAATACATGATGTAACTCAGGATCAGTACAGGATAAGTAATGTCATGTATGTACACAGTGACTGCACCAGCAGCAGGATAGTGAGTGCAGCTCTGGAGTATAATACCGGATAAGTAATGACATGTATGTGCACAGCTGTGGTGTAATATCTTGTCCTCCTGTCTGTAGGTTTACACGGTAAATCTGGAGTCTCGGTACTTGCTGGTGCAGGGGGTCCCGGCCATTGGTGTAATGAAGGAGCTGGTTGAGCAGTTTGCTCTCTATGGAGCGATAGAAGAATACAATCCCCTGGATGATTACCCGGCCGAGCAGTTCACAGAGGTTTATCTCATTAAATTCCAGAGGTTACAGAGCGCGCGGTGAGATATAACCAGCGTCCAGCTGCGGCTGCTTTATGTCATGGGCTTTGGTTTCCCTGTATAGTTCTTCCTGGCAGAGAATCCATAACTGGAGAGCTCCCTAAAAATATAAGTGAGAATCTCTGATAACATTGATAATCAGCCTCATGTATCTGTGTCTGTCCCTTTAAATGATCCCTAATAATTTTTTTGTTTGCTAAATCTAAGGTTATTATTTATGATTTATAATCTTGGCTTCTATCTTGACTCTTTAGCATCGCCAAAAGGAAATTAGATGAATGTAGTTTCTTTGGAGGAGTCCTGCACGTCTGCTACGCCCCGGAGTTCGAAAGTGTCCAAGAGACCAGAGAAAAACTGCAAGACAGAAGACGCTACGTGGCCCGAGCCACAGCCGAGAAGGGTCAGTCCTGGATTACTGGAGGAGAACCAAGAGTAGGGAAACTGTAGTATATAGGGAGCAGTATTATAGTAGTTATATTCTTGTACATAGGGAGCAGTATTATAGTCGTTATATTCTTGTACATAGGGGGCAGTATTATAGTAGTTATATTCCTGTACATAGGGGGCAGTATTATAGTAGTTATATTCTTGTACATAGGGGGCAGTATTATAGTAGTTATATTCCTGTACATAGGGGGCAGTATTATAGTAGTTATATTCCTGTACATAGGGGGCAGTATTATAGTAGTTATACTATACTATGATGCCCATAATTACAGTTCTCTATAGATGGCTACTAGATTCCTATCATTGTTCTATCTGGTGTTGTGTGTGTAAGATATAGGAGGCAGAGTCTCATGTTTTCTTCATCTTGTGTATGGGAGACATCATAGCGTCCAGTCTCCTGCCTCTGTGAATTGGAGATAAGCTGACAGAGGGGTGTACAGTGTTACAAACCATGGGTACACATTCAGGGAAATGTTCAGTGTGTGCAGTCACTTACCTCCTGAGTTGTACTTGGTCGGGAATTGAATACTGACCTGAGACCTTTTTAGACTTTATCCTCCATGTGTTTTTTTCCATAGACGGACAAAATACTGAAAAAAGAAAAGCCGCAGCAGAGAAGTCCAGTCCAGCAGCTGCTCCTGTGGTGACGAACCTTACTGGCCCCTGGGGTCCCGCTCCTCAGCCTCGTGACTTCTCCCCCATGCCGCCATTGCTACCTGCTGTTCCTTACCAGCAATACACATCGACGCCTCCATCAGGATCCTATGCCGGAGGCAGCGCCCAACCCCCACCCTGTGCCAGACCTAAGGGAATGATCTGTCCAGCCCCGGACATTGCGGGGCACAGCACTGCCAGGTTCATGCCAAGGACGACCCAACTCCAAGAGCGGCAGAGGAGACGGGAGGAGAGCCTGGTGCACTCATTGTCTCTTTCGGACTCCCCGGAGGTTGTGATTGGTCCGAAACTTCCTGAGCCGCCAAAGTTAGACCTGGAAGATGATTCCCTAAACACATCAGTGCAGCTAATACGAGGAAAACTCAAACAGGTGGGTGTGAAGGGGTGGTCCACACATGGCGTTTTGAATGCGTTTTTGGGGCGTTTTTAAGCAGTCCGTCAAAAAAACACATGCGTTTTTTGACAGACTGCTTAAAAACGCCCCAAAAACGCGTTCAAAACACCAGTAGGTCCTCTAGTGGAGGGGCCATATCCTCGGTGGACCCTGCAGAGGTGTCATCGCTCACCTATGGAGGGGATCCTGTACGTTTCCTATATGTTCCTGGTAACTTTGTGGTAAGGGGGTCTTATGGAATTATGGGTGGTGATCCTGTGTACCACTGCATGAATGATGGTCGCACCTCAGCATCTCCATTCACTGCTGGAAGTAGATGATGAATGATGTTGGCCATTCCTTAGAGAATGAATGGAGGCTGAAGGTGCAACCTGACAATGATGCTCCGGGTTCTGCGTTCTCCAATCCTTCCATCGCTTTTAGTCATGTAGTTTATGTCCAACTCGCAGATTCTGCCGGATAGTAAAGGCTGGATATGAGGTCTGTGTGTCCGGACAGCGGCTACTGCCATCATGTGTAAGCGCAGCTTCATTCCCGGGTGGCTGTTACTTCTACATCCATGATGGATCTCTTCTCCCATGCGCTGATCCCGATGAGTGTGTGATTCTACTACCATGACCCACTTGGCGAGGAGGTGGCCTAAGGGGATAGGGGGGGACAGGTCGCATTCCCCGGACACACACCAGCAACTGCAGCTTCTTTAAGGCCTTGATATATATATCCCTCTCCCATTCTGTGTGATCTCTCCCTTTGCTGCTCTCTACAGGGTGTGGGATCTGCTCTTCCTGGAGACTTAGGTTCCATTTAAAGGGGGAATCTGTCATCAGTTTCTACCCCATTAAACTAGCAGCCCCCCTCAAATAGAGGATGAAATGTCCTTTCTAGAATTTCCTCAAGTTTAGCGGCTGCAGTGCGAATGACACATCAGACGCCCCAATCTTTGGTTCTATAGCACCTAGAAACATACTGCTGGTGACTCGCCACCAATCTTACAAGTAACAAAACTGGACATGTAGCTAGTTTAAAAAAAAATAGCTGCAAACCGGATCTTCGTCTGCAGCTTGTATTTCCAGCTTCTGTCTTCAGATGCCTCAATCTCTCGTTCTGTAGCTCTGTAAGTCACAATCCTGGTGCAATCTTATAGATTAGATTCTTATCTTTAATATGACACAAAGCATAAAGTTCCAGAAAACCAAAGTGGACCCTCCCCCTGCAACCACAAAACGTGACTCATCTCATGTGAGAATGTGGTGAGAAGAGTCATATTTGCCTGACTTTGGGAGAGGTTTTTTTTTATAGGTAAACGCTTGAGATTTTACATAAGAGGGAATTCTAGAAGGGACATTTCATAACCGGCCTGAGGGGGCTGGGAGTTTAATGGGGTAAAACCTGGTGACCGGTTCCCTTTAACTCTGTGTATACTGCTCTCCTGCAATAGAAAGAGGAAAAGCCTAGTGACCTGCCTTATCCAGCAGCAGTTTGCTCTCCCACCCGGGGTCAGATTCAGCAGCACAATCCGCCAGGTGGAGGAGTTGTACATCAGGTGTCAGGCGGGAGGTAACAGACCGTCTGCTCTATCTGTAGGAATCACTGAGGTGACGCCTAATAAAGTTTTCATCTGAGCAGGAAAGAAAACATCTAGAAGATTCTCCTTTTTTCTTACAGGTTTCAGAATCCTGCACAGCAACAAAACCAGAGACGACAGAACCAAACCCCCAGGCTGCTCCTCCAGTAAAACAGAGAAGAAGAATATGACTTTACAAAAAATTGGATAAAAACTTTCTATTGTTTGTGATATCAGATGTAATCATTCTGGGAAGAATAAATTATTATTTTTATAGTAAATATTAGAGATGGTGTCCGGTGTGTGAGTGCTGGACTTGGGGAGTAGACTGGACTTGCAGAGAAGACACTGGACTTGCAGAGATCTTGTATCTTGCTTTATTTTTGAATGATGTCCCGGTTCTAGAGGTCAGTGGGATCTGCAAATGCTTGACTTTCAAAGGCCATGATACTCTGCGAGAAGAAGATGTATTACTAATGGTGCGACCAGGCAACACATAGCACAAGTACAGGAAGACTGATGTTAAAGGGGTTGCCCACTTTACCTCATGTTTTTGTAGTTTGTTTTTAAGTATGTGTGTGGGGGGGATGATATTAGGTAATTTACTAATATACATCTATTTATAGTTCTGCTCCGCTTTCTTGATGTGTGAAGCCTCCTGTCTTATCTCATCAGCCCAGAGATTCCTGACCATAAAATGGCCTCAGATGGGAGGGTCATGTGATCTCTGTGTCCATGAACAATCGCCCTGCCAGGACCGTAATCTTATTTTCATGAATACTATCATAAGTCATAAGGTCCTGGCAGGGCGATTGCTCATGGACAGAGATCACATGACCCTCAATTTGCGGCCATTTTATGGTCGGGAATCTCTGGCTGATGAGATAAGACAGGAGGCTTCACTTTACATATCAGGAAAGCAGAGCAGAACTATTAAGATGTATATTGGTAAAATAATATATACAATTTATATTATATTAAATTATTAATATCCTGCCTCCCCTCATGTTACAAAAAACATGAGTGGCCAACCGTTTTAATGAAAATCCATCCTGATAAACCAGGGACATTACTCATAGATCCAGGCACCGGGACTGTGTGAATCTTCTTATATTTGTTATCCATGGTCTCCTGCCTTCTAAAATCAACTTTTATTATTATGCTAATGAGCCTGTAGGGCTCTGGGGTGGTGTTACCAGAGCAGCTCCATGCTTTACATTCACAGGCTGTTGCTCTTTCTCCCCCCTGCTCCCTCAGCATTTTCGCCCTTCCTCTGTCTGCAGGGAGGGGGAAGTTCTTCTGTAACTGCCTGTGAAGATGTAGTACAGAGGAAATCTGGTAACACCCCTTAGAGCACTTCTGGATCATAAGAATAATTATAAAGGTTGATGTTAGAAGGCAGGAGGCCATGGATAACACATATAAGAAGATACCGCAGTCCCGGTGCCCGGATCTATGAGTAATGTCCCTGGTTTATCAGGATGGATTCTGATGGGAGATTTCCTTTGTCTCTGTTTTGTAGTAAATTTCACAACATGAAAAAGTCATCAACCACAATTAACACAAAGTGCTAGATTTCTGCCTCTCACCTTACTGTCCGGCAGGCAGGGGCCAAACGCCTCCAGTAAGAGGTTTTCCTCCCTGACGGCTTTCTCAAAATCTGAGTAGGATAATTTACTGTCGTGGTCGTGATCCTGCGGGAGAAAACACGTTATGTCTGATGTGTACGAACACGAGGAATCCAGTGTATGACGTCCTGTACTCAGATGTCACTGTCACAGGACGTCATCTGGTATCTCCACATGTCTCCAGCAAGTTACACGGATGAATGGAGGCTGCGGCCCGGGCCCCTTACCTGTCTGATGGGTCAGGACATACATCCAATATAGCACTTACCGCTACCCAGAGCCCGGCACTTACCGCTACCCAGAGCCCGGCACTTACCGCTACCCAGAGCCCGGCACTTACCGCTACCCACAGCCCGGCACTTACCGCTACCCACAGCCCGGCACTTACCGATACATACATCCGATATACTATATATTCCAATCACGGATCCTGTACCGGATCTTCCTGTATAATGTATTTACATTGAGTTCTATAAAGAAGTCCATTGTACTGGCAGATGTAAAGAGCCATAGATTCTCCATGAGGCTGCTGGAGATGGCTGACAGATGTGCCAGTCACATGCATAATAGTAATTCCTGTATTTATATAGCGCACACAGATTACACAGCGCTGCACAGAGCTTGTCACATCAGTCCCTGTCCCCAATGGACTCATAATCTAATCAACCTACCAGTATGTTTTGGAGTGTGGGAGGAAACCGGAGGAAACCCACGCAAACATGGACGAGACTTGAACCCAGGTCCCCAGCGCTGCAAGGCTGTAGTGCTAACCACTGAGCCACTATGCTGCCCATAAGTTACCGCCCCTTTAATAAAGTTAAACACCTCAGGTCTGCAGCAGATGAAACTCACCATCTTTTTCAGTGTAATCTCTACCAGGTCCTTTATGCCCTCGTCCGGATCTTCCTCCGTCGGCTGCTTGAGGAGACTGTTCTTCAGCATGTGGAACATCTCTTCCCTGGAGATATATCCGTCACTGTTCAGATCATAAACCTCGAAGCAATCTGCGGGCGGAGGCAACGTTCACAAGAGATTCATATACATTCACTTATAGGAAATCTACCATCAAAATCCATCATGATAAACCCAGGGCACCGTGACACTGGCAATCATCTTATATTTGTTTTTCCCTCCTAATATCAACTTTTAAAATTATGCAGAAGGGCTCTGGTGGGTGTTACCAGAGCCCCTCCATGCTGTAGCTTCGCAGGCTGCTACATTGCGCAGGAGCACTCCCACCCCCAAAAGTTTGAGATTACAGCAGGCAGAGTGAGGGGTTGAGGGAGCAAAGGGAAACCGTGTAACAGCCTGTGAAGCTGCAGCATGGAGACTGTTACATCATGCTTGATTTTGATGGTAGATTTCCTTGAAATGATCAGTAATTTTTTCAGAAACTTAGCAAAAATCAATAGTTTAAGGGAATATAAGAAACTCTAATCTATCTTTATCAGAGGAAAGTGCTTCTTTCTCCACTTATCTGGCTCTTTTCCTCCTCCTCTAATGGAGGACTGGACTTCTATCAGGTTACACACAAGTCTATGCAGTAATTAGGCACAGACTGAGACTGCTGGAGCTAAACGTAAGCTTCTATCTCACCCCAAGTGCTTTAGTACAGGTGAGTCCTTCTCTACGTTCATGTTCAATCTGATCCTGCTTAGGAGTGTGAGAAATGTGACACCGACATGATGCAGCAACTTGTATGTTTCTATCTCGCCCCATCTGCTCTATTCACATCAGCACAGGTCAGTACTTGTCTATAATGTCCTATATGATCCAGCTGAGTCAGGGGCAGACATAAAGCAGCAGCTAGTAATACATTTCAATCGCACTGCATTATCTTCATCAGTACCTTTTTATAATGTCATATATGATCTCGGTTATGTGAGAGAGGAGAGACACAGGCCGAGACATGATGCAGCAGCTAGTGGTAAGTTTC
The DNA here is from genome assembly GCA_019512145.1 of Engystomops pustulosus. NCBI lineage: Eukaryota > Metazoa > Chordata > Amphibia > Anura > Leptodactylidae > Engystomops > Engystomops pustulosus. The sequence goes on from WNYA01000400.1 coordinate 81,198, forward strand.
TATATCAACCCGGCAGCTTTATTTATATACAAATCTATAATGTCTATATAATTGTATAATACTTGTACAAGTCTATATAACAAGTCTTCTCTATAATGTCATGTGCGATCCTCCTGAGTGGCAGAGAGAGTGTTCTAGTGAGTGCCAGGGTATATTCTCCTCTACTTCCCATGTGCAGTGTATGGGAGACATGATAGCAGCCAGTCTCCAGCCTCCAGCTCTGAGCCTGCACAGGGGAAAACTGCTAAACACTGCAGGATACAAGTCACATGATGTCCAGATGTAATGTTATTCTACATATACACACACGTCACATGTACATTGTATCATCACTTCCCGTCTGATTGGACCTAAACCTGCGGAGACCCGGAACCAGGACTTCTGGGGGTGTCCCCAGTGACCCCTGACTTGGGGTTATGAATATAACGCAGCTTTGCTGCCTTCTAGTAAACTTACATTTAATCTTCTCATCCAGGGATCCGCGGAGAAACACGGACAGTCCTTCTATCCACTCGGCGACGCTGATGTAGCTGTCATTGTCCTTATCGAATCCTCGGAAGACTAATAGAACACGAAGAGAGACTTTATATACAGCGAGCGGCCTGTGTGCGGCCCCACCACTACCCAGAGCTGAGCACTTACCGCTACCCAGGGCTGAGCACTTACCGCTACCCAGAGCCGAGCACTTACCGCTACCCAGAGCCGAGCACTTACCGCTACCCACAGCCCGGCACTTACCACTACCCACAGCCCGGCACTTACCGCTACCCACAGCCCGGCACTTACCGCTACCCACAGCCCGGCACTTACCGCTACCCATATTCTTGTACATAGGGGGCAGTATTATAGTAGTTATATTCTTGTACATAGGGGGCAGTATTATAGTAGTTATATTCCTGTACATAGGGGGCAGTATTATAGTCGTTAAATTCTTGTACATGGTTTGGGGTCACTGCAACATGAGGAACTGTAATGCGGGGTCACAGCATTAGAAAGGTTGAGAACCACAGAACCACTGCCTTAGAGTCTTCTCTCATGTTTCTCCATCTGCTAACAACAAGCTTATCCAAATATTCTTTCTCCACCAATGCTACCTCACCCCAGTTTGCTTATGTAGAATGGGAAGGAAATCACCGGAAACCTAAGAAATAAGGGAGGGAGCCCTCAATAGCCAATAAATAGTATATGGTCCTGAAGTAGCCAAAAGTCCAGGGGCTGCTAGTAGCAGAAGCAGTAATATATCTATATAGAGCTGCCTAACACAACAGTAATACATCTAGATACAGCCACCAACCCCCCAGTAATACATCTATATAAAGCTGCCTCTCCCCCATTAATATATTGATATACAGCTGGCTCGCCTCCCCAGTGCTCCCCAGTACAAGTACACCTAACATCTGAGCAGTATACCAATGCCTGCCTAGCACACCAATCCCCTACTCAGTACACCTACCTCCCTAGCTAGTCATTGGATGTGTAGGGGGGTTTATGTTTCAACCCCCTTGAAATTTATCATGGAGTTTCAGGGACTTCCTCTTGTTAAAACTGATAAGTTAAACAGGAAGGAAACCTAAGAAATAAGGGAGGGAGCCCTCAATAGCCAATAAATAGTATATGGTCCTGAAGTAGCCAAAAGTCCAGGGGTTGCTAGTAGCAGAACGTCTGGGGACCCCAGTACCCAAAAGGGTCCCCTGTAGCCAATACTGTATAGTGTACAGTCCAGGGGCCTCTGGTAGCCAATAAACAGGGACCCCCTGGTAGCTTAGACTGATGGAAATACACATACACGCGCAAACACAACCAGGCTTGGCTCTAGGTGTCAGACTAGGTAAGTGGTGGCGAACTCACCCTGCGATGTCCCTGCGGGCTAAGGCCCTGCCTAAAGTAGATAAACCGCCCTGATAAGGGCGAACCCACTATCAGGAACCTAACTAACGGTCCCTGAGTGACCCTATAAGATGACAGGGAAAACCTACTTCGTCTGGCAGCTGCTGGATGGTGGAGCGGGCAGGTAACGGAAATACAGGTATTGACCACGGTTCACACTGGTGCACAGAAACCAACACAGGACTGAACAGGTAACCGGAATACAGGAATAGGACAGTGTTCACACTGGTGCACAGAATACAAACACAGGACAGAGACAAACAACAGAAATATACAGGTCTACAGGCAGATATACACAGGACATACACAGGACAGATCCAGAAGCAGGTACAGGCGGGATATACACAGGTCAGGTCAAGATTAAACGGGTTATATACAGGTCAGGTCAAGATCAAGCGGGCAATATACAGGTCAGGAACAGATACAGGCAAACAAACGGAGACAGGTAAAACTGAGCTAAATACACAGGGAAGACAAGACTCAAAATAAGGTAAGATGGGAATGGGCAGGTATATCAGGCCTATCCCGGACACGCCTCCAGCAGCACACTGGGGGAACTGTCCATCAGGCTAGTAACCCTTGCTGGGCAGGACAGAAATGCAAGGAGCAGGGTGTGGCTCAGTTAATACAAGCACAAGCACTAAGCCGCAGTTCACACACAAACTCCATCTATTACTGCGAATAGTGCGACGTTTAGGCACGGACGTTACATATACACTCACAGTATTTAAAAATACAATATTTATTAAGCACTTCTAGTCTATTTATTAGGTTCAAATCAAACTTTTTGAAAAAAGTCTACAAACCTACAGAATCAACATGTCAAAAAAAAATGCTCATCTCAACCCATAACTGCATCTGTGCTTCTGCAGAACTACTGGCATAGCAGCTGTTGTAGCTTGGCATGGGGCACTGTCAGGGCTCTTGGTCAGTGGACCCCCTGGACCAGCAAGGGAGTTGGTACTAGCCAACACCCAAGTGGCACCCGGTCTTCACCAGAGCCCGCCGCAAAACGTGATGGTCTAGCGTTGTGCCACTAGGTTGTTCCACAGGTGCAACTAGCCCGCGGTGGAAGCCAAGGTTGAGGTACAGATTCAGCAGACAGTTTCGGAATCAGACACAGGCAGTTAGTCAGGATAGGCGGCAGAGATGCAAGGTCAGCATACAGGTCTGGTGTCAGCAACAGAAAGCTTTCTCTTCTCACCAAACAGTTCCTAGATCTGGCGGGGAGTGATGGGAGCCACCGGTTTAAAAAGGAATCCGGAAGTGGCCAGCACCAATCAACGGTCCACTGGCCCTTTAAATCAAGTGCTGGAGCGTGTGTGTGCCCTAGGGAGCGGGTACGAATGCGCGGCCTAGCCGGGATGGGAGCAGGAGCGTGGAGAGGTGAGTGCGGCCCAGGGGACGGGGCAACACTGCCATGGAGAGGGGCACTGGTGTGCCTGCCATCCTAGGCATGGATCGCAGTGACAACCGTGACAGGCACTATGGGTGCCAGACAGCATGGCCATGATTTATGGCCTGGGACTAGAAGGCGTTCACTGTTAATATAAACATAAACAAGTCTTTAAAGACTCTATGTGGTGCTCTCGGTTTGATGCAAGCATGTGATTTGTCATTCACTCGTTTGGCGGGGCTAAGAAGGAGGACTGAGAGTGTTGAGGGGACAAAAGAGATATTTTTATTTTTATGGGGGACTGGTACTGCATAGCATGGAACAGTTTACCTTTGTATTTTATTATATATTATTGGTGCATTGGTATAAAGTATTATTAACCATAATTTATGTGGAGGCACTATATATATATATATATATATATATATATATATATATATCAATTGGAGTTGCTGCATGTATATTACATATGGAGGAGCTGCATGTGTTCTTGATTGGGAGGTGCTGCATATATAACATTCAGAGTTTAACAATAGAGCTTAACAGTGCCATTGCCTTCAAAGCTTTAGCTCAAGTTTTTTGTGGTTCCTTCATTTGGAAAATGATGTTTTTTATTTATTAGTAGAGCATCAATCTATTGTGCTTTACAATAGGTAAGAGATTCAAGAGCAAATTGAAATACAAAAATGGAGGAAGGGGGGACCCTGCAAGTGAGGCCTCACAATCTATATGGGGAGAAGTAGAAGGAGGCATGAGGTGACGGAGCAGAGCAGTTAATGGGGCACATTTACTAAGGGTCCAAACGCAGCACTTTCGCCGTGTTTCGTGAATATTTACGTTTTGCTCCGAATTCCCCCGGAATTTTGGCGCACATGATCGGATTGTGGCGCATTGGCGCCAGCTTTCACACAACAGAAATCGGGGAGCATGGCCTCCGGACAACCCGACGGATTCTTAAAAAACTTGGAATTTAAAAAAACGATTTGTGTCGCAAGACCAGCACTTACATGCACTAGGAAGAAGGTGATCTCGGCGCAGCAGCGACACCTGCTGGATATCGGTCGCACGACCTTAGTGAATCCCGGCACACCCGAATCCTCGTCGAACAACGCATTGCGGGATCGCGACTGGACCGGGTAAGTAAAGGTGCCTCAATGTGTTCAATCTTGAACAGGTGAGTTTTCAGGTTATGTTGTAAGTTTGATTCTATAGTCAGGGTCAGGTTGTTGTGAGAAGAGCGGATGTTATTAGAGTGAAGTAGAAGATCCTGTGTGGAACGGAGTTTATATGTAGGATGTTATTGGCTACTTAGAATAAAGATATATCGATGGAACAGGTTGTAGACTGCTGTCATGGTTTATAAGGAAGCAAGAAATCAATAAAGTGAGCAGCAACAACTAGGAAAACAGGGAAGTGAAAACTGCCCCTTACTCTAAGGCTAAGCTAGTCCCTGCCTGCAGGTGATGGTCAGCTTACCAGGGCTAGCTCTGAACCTGAACATGAAGACCTATCCAGATAGTAGGGAAAAGGACTAATGGATACTAGGATCAGGTGTAGAAAATTTTCAGCATGCACAAAAACACACAACTGAATAGAGGTAGGAGGGCAATAGAGAGGACAGGAATAACAGGTAACAACCAGAGCAGGTCCACAAGGCAAGTACAATAAATAAGCACAAACAAAAGGAGAACAGACAGGAAAGTGGTGAGTGAATAAAAGAGAAAAGACAAACTACACAGAATCTCTCACCAGAGTCAAAGAAACAAGTTACTTAGTAAGTATAGATGTTCCAACAAAACAGAGCCAGAGATAAAGTGCAGATAGAACAATACCTAACAATACTGAATGACAAAACCAGCCTGAAATAGAGCCCAAGCACTGTAGTACAGGACATGTGGGCTTCTGCACAGGGTAGAAGTGAGAGACATCTGCTACTAATGAATAATGTAGCGCACATGCACAAAACTTGCAGAGACTACAGTGAATTCACCTGCTAGAGGATGAGCAAAAAGAAAAGGAAAAAAGTCTCCAGGAAGATAAAATCCAAAAGTTTTAATGAAGTACATTAAAATCAAGTCACAGCGAGTAGTACAAAAGAAAAAAGCCATTGATGCATTTCAGACACGTTAATCGTCATAATGGACAAGGAAGCTCCTGAGGAGGAACAAGTTATACTACACCTTCTGCAGAAGGTGTGTACTAGACAGTGATGCTTGAGCCTGTAGGGACTATGGTAACACCCCTTAGTAAATGTGGGTAGATATTCACATTGGGGCAGATTTACTTACCCGGTCCATTTGCGTTCCAGCGGCACGTTCTCTGCGGTGGATTAGGGTCCAGCTGGAATTCACTAAGGTAGTTCCTCCGACGTCCACCAGGTGGCGCTGCTGCGCTGAAGTTCCCCGGAATGCACTGAAGTACACCGGCCTATTCCTAGGGAAGGTAAGCGCGAGTCCCGCAACACTTTTTTTTTTAAATGCGGCGGCTTTTCCGAATTCGTTGGGTTTTCGTTCGGCCACGCACCCCGATTTCCGGCGCGTGCATGCCAGCGCCAATGCACCACAATCCGATCGCGTGCGCCAAAATCCCAGGGAAAATCGGCGCAAATCGGAAATATTCGGGTAACACGTCGGGAAAACGCGAATCGGGCCCTTAGTAAATGACCCCCATTGTATCCATACCTAAGGTGCGAGTGCCAGTTTTCTGTGAGACTTTGCATGTTCAAACTGCTTGCATGGCTATTTGAGTGTCTGAGACACATTTCTTGTTCCGATGTCACGTGTGTGGCAAACGTTACACTATTCTTCATGAAACACAAATTTCTGCACTGAAATGGGTGTCAGGTGCTCAGTTGGACCTTGCACCAGATTGCCAGATCTATCATGCAGAATTGTGTCATACAGTCGGAGCTATGCAGGAGGCACCAGATTCACGAAGAACCTCCGCTAGAAATCATGAATCTAGCGCCTCCTTTACACTACACAGGCAAACTGCACTATGTGCAGTTTGCAATGATTTTTAGTAAATGTGGGCCATTAAGCGCTGTAGGGCAATTGCGGTGAATAGGGGGGAAATTTGATGATAGGCTTCTTTAAAACTTGTGCGATACTCTAAACTACAATACTATTGCATTGCAGTATTTTATATGCTATATTTACAATATGTCTTTTGACACCTTACAGTTTTTAATATACACATAGGCCCAGATTTTTAATCTGCCCTAGCGCAGTTTGCCTCACTTTTGAGCAGGGTGCGCCAGATAATCCAACAGTAGCTCACCCTTGTGTCAAGTCGCAGTGATAAATGTAATAACTTAATCCATTCGGAAACTAAGATTCTCTGAGGCAAAAAGCAGAGGCTTATTAAAGGTAACACTTTAATATACATAAAGGTAAAAAACACTCAAAACATAAACTTGTCAAATTAAAACAATATACATACAGTACATACAAACAGGGATAAAGAAATAAAATACCCTTACTACAAGATAGAGAGAGATATCTTGGCTGAGGAACACAAGATGGAGAATTTCATGTAGACTTCTAACCCAGGGACTGGGAAAAAGAAAAATGTAGAGCTGGTGTAATATTATCACACTGGGGGTCATTTACTAAGGGCCCGATTTGCGTTTTCCCGACGTGTTACCCGAATATTTCCAATTTGCTCCGATTTTCCCTGTATTGCCCCGGGATTTTGGCGCACGCAATCGGATTTTTGCGCATCGGTGCTGGCATGCACGCGACGGAAATCGGGGGGCGTTGCCAAGCGAAAACCTGACGGATTCGGAAAAACCACCGCATTTAAAACTAAAAAAGTGTCGCTTGGGACGCGCTTACCTTCACTCAGCCCGGCTCGGTGAATTTCAGGGCATACCAATGCTTTTCAGCGCAGCAGTGACACCTGGTGGACGGCGGAGGAACTACCTTAGTGAATCCCAGACGGACCCGAATCCACCGCAGAGAACGCGCCGCTGGATCGCGAACGGACCGAGTAAGTAAATCTGCCCCACTATCTATTATTAGTTAGTTATTTGTTAGTTATTTGTTAGTTGAGTAATGGCCCTATAATTTGCTTTAAAGCTAATAAATGTCCTTGAGAGACGGATGATTCAGTTATTGTATGAAAATATTCAATTAAGAGGTTTAATTGCGTTGCAGTGAAAGCAATAAAACAGCACAAAATGTAGCTTTTTCTGTAACTTGCGGCTGCTTTTTATCAGGATTGCCACACCAAAGACATGACACAATGCATACAAGAAGGGAAAAAATTCAGTAGCCTGCTGAGATAAATTAAATGCCATGAACATGACTAGAAAAACAAAATAAAAAAGATTGAAAGCGAGTAAAGAGAAAATGGTTATTATCGCAGTGATGTGAGTCGCTACAATCTGAGCTGTAAATTCTGAGCTGGAACTATGCATCCGCCTTATGTGTCTCTGCAGAGATAAAATTATGTTCAGACCTGAGCTGAAAAACAGCAAAAAACACAAAATCAAAAACACATTGTAAGGTAAAAAATAAAAAAAACATTGTAAGAATGAATATTCTCGATACTGTGGAGTAACAGTTGAGTTTATAAGATGATTTTGTCCCAACCAATGTGCCGGGGGAGCACTAATAAGTAAAGAAGCCAAGATGGATGGAAAGAGGATCCATGGGAACATCTTGGGGAACATGCGCTGGATACAGATGTAGGGTTTACAGTTGATGTTCACAATTTTCAGGCAGAAGTGAATGGCGAGGCATGTGGACAAGATAAAAGTACAGAGTACTATAGAAAGATAAGAGAGAAAGAGCAAAGCGTGGTTTTGAATAGCTTGAGGTCCTTCCTTTACTACGACTAAATCAAGACCTATTTCGAATACTCTGTGAGTAAGGACAGAAAGACTAATTCCAGAGATGAGCTGGTCACTTATTTCACATCTTTTCTTCTCCATCCAGTCCAGAATATTCTCAACTAATATGAACATGTATCCAGGGAATGTTATCAATATAGAAATTACATCTGTTACAATTAAACTAGTTTCCAAAAAGGTTATTATGTTGGAATTAATATTAGTAGACACAAGGGATTGAGTGGCTCAGGAACCTCTTTCCCTAAATGTCCGTCTCAAATAATATAAAGACATAAAATATGAGCTGGAATGGAAAGATGCAAAGTAAATCAGAAATGAAAGTATGAAATGCAAATATTTTACATGTTTGGATATTTGGATGGGATGTACCAGAATGATGACAAAAAAGGACATCGAGCAGTGTTGGATAATTGTTGGATTTGATTGTCTGGAGTGTTTCAACTGATTCTGGGTATTTTTGAGCTGCTGATTCCGAAAATACCTTCCATTTTTCTCTAGCAGCTCTAGTTTATGAGATGTTGAGCGTTGCCTTCAAGAAGTAAGTACAATGGAAAAATGCGTGTTAGGGGCATTTCACAAGAATCTGACCCCCCTGCGGTGCCTACCGGGGGGGTCCGTGGTTTCCGATCGCAGCCTCAGGCGTGCCAGTGCCCGGATCTGCGTGATCCGCTTCCTGGTGCCGGGTCCCTGCCTTCTGTATCACACTGTGTAAGTGGATCGCCTTTTCAAGTGAATAAAAACAGTTAAAAACATTAAATAAAAACATTTTTTAATAAAAAGAATTAATTAAATAAAGTTAGAGTCCCCTAAACACAAACATTCGCCACATCCGTAAAAATCCGTACAATCACTAAGAAACATTATTGGGCCCGCTCGGTGAATGCTGTAAAAACAAAACACGAAAAACTCGCCAAAAATGTACATTTTTCATAAAACCTCTTCACAAAAATGTTCTAAAAAGTGGTAAAAAAAAATTATTTATGCCAACATGGTACCAAATGCACCATGTACCTGACTGTTTCCTCCTGTGCTCTCCTGCACTAGGCTCCGGGACATGGCTGTTCCAATAGTAAAACATTGGAAGAAGCTTCCAAAAGAATTACTCAGTCCCAGTGCTAGAAGTTCCTGTGATATAAGGATAAGAAACATATTTGAATATAATATTTATGCACTATGTGTTACTATGTATGGGTATATCTGCACTGAGCTGTATGTAACACCAGTGTGGGGCACAGAAATCACAAGATCAATGCGTTATATATGTAGAATGAATCACGTGCCGCCATTCCTGTCCCCACCCTGTATGTTTATGGTGGACGGCATGTGGCAGCTACCTGTATGTGATTTGATTTCATGCATTATGAAGCAAACATACCTTGAGAATATTGTAGCTACACTGATGCAGAAACATATCTTGTTTAAAGGGCAGGCCTACAGGTGCGCGCCCTTACATGCGCGCCCTCATCCGAGTACCCGGCGTTCTGCGCATGCGCAGTAGTGCCGGCCTCGGAGCTACGGCCGCGCACCTGTAGGTCTGCGTTCTGTAGGACGAAGATTACATGGTTGGCGGAGGAACGAGGCTACTGGGGTGTGGAGTAGCCGCGACGGTAGCCTCATGTCCGGCTACTCCACGCCCCAGTAGCCGCTTAACAAAGTTAGCATATACAAGCAATAAAGTTTACTAAAGCATAGCCGGGACGTGAGGATTAGCCCAAAAAGGCCTATCCTCACGTCACATTCATCCACCTACCACCCGATCTACCTTTATAGGTAGAATCGTGGTGGTAGGTTCCCTGAGCTGAGTGGTTTTGCTGAAAAACCAATTATAACATACAGGACCTTGGGAAAGCTGGGTTGGATTCAGCCTACGGTTCATGAACACAGTTTTCAAACCAGAGGAGCGGGTAGGTGGCCCTCCAGAAAAATGAAACAGATTTAGTGCCTGTATGTGGCAGTCCAAAAAACTTTTCAAACCAGAGGAGCAGGTAGGTGGCCCTCCAGTAAAATGGAATAGATTGAGTGCGCAGGAGGTGTGTATTAGACAGTGATGCTTGAGCCTGGAGGGACTACGGTAAATGTGGGTTAATATTCACATTGTATCCATACCTATGGTGCTTGCGCCAGTTTTCTGTGAGACTTTGCATGTTCAAACTGCTTGCATGGCTATTTCTTGCGCACACAACACAATCGTGGCACATGCAACACTTTGTAGCGAACGTTACACTATTCTTCATGAAACACAAATTTCTGCACTGAAATGGGCGTCGGGTTCTCAGTTGGACCGTGTGTCAGATTGCCAGATTTATCATGCAGAATTGTGTCGTACTGTCGGAAATATGCAAGGAGCACCAGATTCACGAAGAACCTCCGCTAGAAAGTGTGAATCTGGCGCCTCCTGTACACTACACAGGCAAACTGCACTGTGTGCAGTTTGCAATGATTTTTAGTAAATGTGGGTCAATAAGTACCATAGGACAGTTGGGATGAATAGGGGTGAAATTTGATGATAGGCGTCTTTAAAACTTGGGCGATACTCTAAACTACAATACTATTGCATTGCAGTATTTTATATGCTATATTTACAATATGTCTTTTGAGACCTTACAGTTTTTAATATACACATAGGCCCAGATTTATAAACTACCCTAGCGCAGTTTGCCTCACTCCTGAGCAGGGTGCGCCAGATAATCCAATAGTAGCGCATCCTTGTGTCAAGTCGCAGTGATAAATGTAATAACGTAATCCCTTTGGAAACTTAGATTTTCTGAGGCAACAAGCAGAGGCTTATTAAAGGAAACACTTTAATATACATAAAGGTACAATACACTCAAAACATAAACTTTTCAGATTAAAAGAAGAAAAAAGAAGTTACAAAACAATATACATTCTGTACATAGGGATAAAGAAATGAAATACCCTTACTATGAGATAGAGAGAGATTTCTTGGCTGAGGAACACAAGATGGAGAATTTCATGTAGACTTCTAATGATAAGAGTTCCTAGATAAATAAGGCCTTCTTCCAGATTCACCAATTTAAACCCTGAGAGGTACCTTCTGTTTCTGGGTTTTTATTAAAATCTAATAACTTTTGATTGGAAGATAGCAAAACCATGCCATTGCTTCTAATCTTCAAGGTATCTCGCTAGCTCTCATTCAATACCAAATTTGATGTGTCAAGGTCTAACATTAGGCTAGGCTTTTTATACGCAGGCCCGGAGGGTATCTTGATCCTATAACTCTCCCCTGTAACTGAGGATCCCTACTTATGAATTATGTCCTAGTTATGGGACAGCTATGATATCTCTTTGTTTGGCTTTTGGCGGGAAAGCAACACACAAGCCTCCTACTTCTTTGATCTCCTCTTTTCAGGAGATGGCCTTGCAGAGGTGTAAATGCTCACACTGGGTGTACAAACAGCTTTCCTCCCATTCTTTGGTCACTAAGAGACCCTTTGGGGTGGTCAAGCCTCAGCTAAGACTGGCAAATGGAGTCTCATGCCTGTAATGTACTTTAGTCAATACAGGCGGTCCCCCTACTTAAGAACAGCTGACTTACCGACGGACCTCTGGATTTTGTTAACTTACTGTACTTTAGCCCTAGGCTACAATAATCAGCTGTAATAGTTATCAAAGGTGTCTGCTATGAAGCTTTATTATTAATCCTGTGTTTTATGACAATCCAACATTTTTAAAATCCAATTGTCACAGAGACCAAAAAAACATTTGTCTGGGGTTACAATTATAAAATATACAGTTCCGGCTTACATACAAATTCAACTTAAGAACAAAACTACAGAACCTATCTTGTACGTAACCCGGGGACGGGGAAAAAGAAAAATGTAGAGCTGGTGTAATATTATCACACTGGGGCACATTTACTTACCCGGTCCATTCGCGTTCCAGCGGCGGATTCTCCGATGAACGTTCGGGTCTTCCGGCGATTCATGAAGGTCCTGCGCCCGATGTCCAACAGGTGTCGCTGTGCGTTGCAGTGAAAACAATAAAACAGCACAACATGTAGCTTTTTATGTAACTTGCAGCTGCTTTTTATCAGGATTGCCACACCAAAGACATGACACAATGCATACAAGAAGGGAAAAAATTCAGTAGACTGCTGAGATAAATTAAATGCCATGAACATGACTAGAAAAGCAAAATAAAAAAGATTGAAAGCGAGTAAAGAGAAAATGCTTATTATCGCAGTGATGTGAGTCGCTACAATCTGAGCTGTAAATTCTGAGCTGGAACTATGCATCTGCCTTATGTGTCTCCGCAGAGAGAAAATTATGTTCAGACCTGAGCTGAAAAACAGCAAAAAACACAAAATCAAAAACACATTGTAAGGTAAAAAATAAAAAAAACATTGTAAGAATGAATATTCTCGATACTGTGGAGTAACAGTTGAGTTTATAAGATGATTTTGTCCCAACCAATGTGCCGGGGGAGCACTAATAAGTAAAGAAGCCAAGATGGATGGAAGGAGGATCCATGGAAATATCTTGGGGAACATGCGCTGGATACAGATGTAGGGTTTACAGTTGATGTTCACAATTTTCAGGCAGAAGTGAATGGCGAGCCAAGTGGAGAAGATAAAAGTACAAAGTACTATAGAAAGATAAGAGAGAAAGAGCAAAGCCTGGTTTTGAATAGTTTGAGGTCGTTTCGTTACTATGACTAAATCAAGACCGATTTCGAATACTCTGTGAGTAAGGATAGAAAGACTAATTCCAAAGATAAGCTGGTCACTTATTTCACATCTTTTCTTCTCCATCCAGTCCAGAATATTCACAGCTAATATGAACATGTATCCAGGGAATGTTATCAATATAGAAATTACGTCTGTTACCATTAAACTAGTTTCCAAAAAAGCCATCATGTTGGAATTAATATTAGTAGACACAAGGGAGTGAGTGGCTGAGGAACCTCTTTCCTTAAATGTCCTTCTCAAATAATATAAAGACATAAAATATGAGTTGGAATGGAAAGATGCAAAGTAAATCAGAAATGAAAATATGAAATGCAAATATTTTACATGTTTGGATATTTGGATGGGATGGACCAGAATGGTGACAAAAAAGGACAGCGAGCAGTGTTGGATAATTGTAGGATTTTAGTATTTGGAGTGTTTCACCTGTTTCTGGGTATTTTTGAGCTGCTGATTCCGAAAATACCTTCCATTTTTCTCTAGCAGCTCTAGTTTATGAGATGTTAAGCGTTGCCTTCAAGAAGTAAGTACAATGGAAAAACGGTACCGTGGACAATGGGATACACATATGATGGCTGATCCAAGATCATCTAATCACAGAAACCATGTTTCGGAGACCTGAAGGAAAGTCTCTAGTCTACAGCCACAAAATGTGACATTCATTTTCAAAATTTCTTTAGCACAATATTGAGTGACCACTAGTTTGAGCAGCAATATGACATTTTTTAATTCATTAACATTAATTCCCAAAAATGTCTTCATTACAATGTGGAGTGACCACAAGTTTGAGTTGTATACTTTCTAAGGTGGCAATACCAGATTTCCAAAACTAGGAGGGTAAAACGGCTATCATTTCCAGAAACAGGGCCCCAAACATACTAAAAACAGTTCCAACTTTGAAGGAACCAAAATGAGTGTTATCAACTGATTACATCACATTCTAGTTTGATTGTTAAGGGACAGTTTATGTTATTGGACAATATAGTCCTTAGTGACTCATGGTAGTTCTATTATTTGAATAACCTGTTGTGTACAATGCAATACATAAAAGAATCTCCATTTGTCAATAAAGGGGCAGGTACACTTTTTATAAAGGTCCTTCTACTGAAATGACTTTAACCTTTTTAGAGTAAACCCCAAATTCTGTGTGTCACTAGCATGTTCTGTTGGCTTCTATGTCAATGACAGAAAGAAAGACTGTCTTATCCACAAACAAGGGAAAAAATATTGCAGTGTTCCATTGTCCCGCCACTGTACTGCACCTTAAGGTTGGGTGGTAGAAGGTCGATACTCAAGTAAATATGGTTCTGGTTATGCTTTCACTTCCCTTGAGTACTCTATCTAAAAACATTCTACATCTAGATAAATTTGAAAGGTTGTGGGATAATCCAGAATAATAGGCATCAATCCAACAAGGCTTTAAGTGAACCTGGTGTCAAGAACAGATACAATAAACCTTACTCACTCCCCATTGTGCCTGTTTTGAAGAAATGCAGTGCAGGTGTCCAATCTCAAATCTGCCACATACGGCCATTAAAATCTTTCTTTAAACTTTTAATCCCTTTGTCTAAGTTAGTCCCACCCAATAACATGTGGCTCTGCCAACCATCTCTTGGATACCTATAGTTTCCCATATAGTACTTACTGCTAAATACACCACGAAAGTGAGAGGGACAGCATTCTGGCAAAGACAGGAAGTGTACAGGGAGAGGACTTCCTGTCTACCCAGGTGGATATTTGAAAAGACAGAGCTCTCAGTGAAAAGAAGGAAGCTACGTTTACAGGCAGGCTGCAAAAAACTTGAGCTTTCTATTCCAAAGTTGACTCATTTACACAGCCTCAGTAGTAGACAATTTTTGGTGATATGGAGAGTACTTTTAACCCCTTCCTGACGAGGTCCCGGTGCATGGAGAGGGCTCACGGGCTGAGCCCTTTCCATAGCCGGTAAGTCTTTGCTGCATCTTGCAGTATATGGTAGGATCGTACAGACAACCTAGGGTTAAAGTACCCTAGGGAGTCTGAAAAGTAGTAAAAGTAAAAATAAAAAAAGTTTAAAAAAAATATATATATATAATAAAAAACCTAAAAATTCAAATCACCCTCCACTCCCTAGAACTGATATAAATATAAATAAACAGTAAAAATCATAAACACATTAGGTATCACTGCTTCCGAAAATGCACAAAATATAATAACGTTTTTTCACTGCGTTTTACCCCGTAGCGGAAAATAGCGCCCAAAGTCGAAAATGGCACTTTCTGCCATTTTGAAAAATATTAAAAAGTCAATAAAAAGTGATCAAAAGATTGCACAGTCCTAAGAATTATAGCAATAGCAATAAAGACACCATCAAAAGTCACAAAAAATGACACCACCCACAGCTCCGTACACCAAAGTATGAAAAAGTTATTGGCGCCCGAAGATTGCAAAATTTAAAAAAAAATGTTTGTACAGGAGGTTTTAATTTTTGTAAATGATGAAAACATTATGAAACCTATATAAATTTGTTATCCCCTTGATCACACCGACCCAAAGAATAAAGTAAACATGTAATTTTGGCACACAGTGAAAGCTGTAAAATTCAAGCTCACAAGAAAACGTTGCCCACCTGGACGAAATTTAACTCTAAAATTGAATTTGTAAGATTTTTGTGATCTGTAAGAACCACAGTCGGATGCTGAGCTCCATCCAAAACGTTTCCAGGTCTAAGTTGAGTCAAAACAGCTCCAGCACCAACTTCAGAGGTATCCACTTCAACCACAAAGGGTTTTTTGAGATCAGACTGTACATGGACTGGGGCAGAGGAAAATGAAAAGGTCTTAAAGTGGTTATCCGAGATTAATAAATAAATTAGGGATGGGCTGAAGCAGGATGTAAAAAAAATAAATAAACTAGTACTCCTCTCCTCCGTTACTGCTGATGTCCCATGCAGACCTTGTTAGTTTACAGGGCACAGAAGCTGAACTCGGGAAGCTTCCAGCCGGCACAGGTGGCCGGGCCATTCCCATCCAATCCTATCTCTCAGCATTGTAGGCGCTTGGATATGGCGTCGGAAGGGAGTGGCCGGAAACTTCCCCTAAACAAATAGGGGCTCGGATCAGACGGATCAGTGCAGCGACAAAGGAGGTGAGTACATGTTTTTTTTAAAAAGCTCGGATAACCCCTTTAAAAGCCTGAACAGCTTCTTGGGACCAATATATTAGATCAGATTTCTTCCTTCAGAGGCCTTACCATTGCTGGAAAATTCTTAATACATTTTCTATAGTAATTGGAGAAAAACACTTTAGAGCTTTTAAGGTGGTAGGTTGCACCTAATTCAAGACAGTCTGGACCTTGCTTGAATCTATACTCAAATAATTCAAGGTCAATTTGTATCTAAGGAAGGAAACTTTTTGCATTCCAAACAGACGTTTTTCAAATTCAACATACATCGGTTGAACGTAAAATAAAACTGGAACCAGACTGTCTTGAATTAGGAAAAAAAAAAAAAACTGTCATCTATTGTAAGAGAAGGGACTAGTTCAGATTAGAAACCAGAGTTATACAAGTACTGATCTGTGTTATCCAGTTGTTAGTTGACTAATCCCCCTCCCTCATAGAAAAATCTTTCCACAATCATAGTTTCAAAAAAAAAAATTCACCGATTCATTCTCACAGTCAGACACAAGACACCAATTTGATTAACCCACTTAGTCTGGCTGTCAGTTTCAAAAAGGAATGACACCTGTAATTTATTATAGAATTCCCTCAAGAACTTAGAAACACACTGTACCCCACAGGATTATAAAATTTATTTGGGTTTCCGATGCAATTTGCTGATATTATCAATGAATAACAATAATGTAAAAACTGGGTAATTTTTTTTTCAATGGAATGAAATTACACATTTTAGAAAAAAGGTCAACAGACGTCCATACCTGAGAGGCAGGCAGATCAGTTATGAAATCCATGGTCAAGTGTGTCCATGGTTGGGATGAAACTGGTAGAGGACAAAGTTGTCCAGCAAAAAAGGCCTCTAGCCCTAGCATAGGTTTCACAAGAAGGCACAAAAAGTCCACATAATTCCGGCCACCAAAATGACCTGGACACCAATTGACACTGCCAAAAATGCCTGGATGACCTACAAGTACAGATGTGTGGAAAAAGTAGAACATTTTCAATTACAAAAATCGAGACTTTTTCAAAATTTTCACCAAATATCTGTATTTTTATAAATAAACGCAAAACATACCACCATTTTTTTGTTTTTGTTTAGTAACATGAAGTACTAAGCGTCAAGAGAAAA
The DNA here is from genome assembly GCA_019512145.1 of Engystomops pustulosus. Lineage (NCBI taxonomy): Eukaryota > Metazoa > Chordata > Amphibia > Anura > Leptodactylidae > Engystomops > Engystomops pustulosus. Next base: position 98,326 of record WNYA01000400.1, read on the forward strand.
CTATTTCAAAGTCACTCGGATATGTTAAAGCCTTTCAAAGTTATAACCATTTATAGTGACACAGGGCAGATTTAAAAAAATGGGTTGTGTCATGAAGGTAAATAATCGACTTTGGCGTTAAGGGGTTAATCAATGTCGGGGTTCAGTAGATATTTATAGACATTTGAAGTGTGGCCCCCTCCAGAATGTAGAAGAAACTGCAGTAAAGACTTTGGGGGTCATTTACTAAGGGCCCGATTCACGTTTTCCCGACGTGTTACCTGAATATTTCCGATTTGCGCCGATTGAAATTTGTGTATTTTTTACTCTAAATCTCCCGCATTCTTGAGGTTAGAAATGACCGCCCACATTTTAACAGTTTTATTTTTTTTTCTTACAAGTTTTCTACAATCATCTATAAGAGCCCCAATTACCTGAGAAAGCAATCCTCTGTGGGGGCAGAGCTTTACTGGTCCGATTAGATCCAGCAGCTCTGATTAACCCCTGCACACCTGGAACTCACATGAGCATGGGGTCTATAGAGCTGGTGGCAGAAACATTTCACTACCATCTACCGAGGCTCAGTACATTAAAGATCTCTTTTCAGTCGGCTGGCATTCAGACGCAATTACATACCTAGTGATACAGGTTCCCAGCGACCCCTCCAATCTGTACTCCTTGAACTACCTGCCGCTCTTGGAACGTACGCTCAAAGACATCTCTTTCTACGATAAAAAAACCCCTGTCTTGGTTCAGTCTTATCAACGCCATTAAAATGGATATGCTACCCCTGTTCCTTTACCTTTTCCAGGGAGTTCTGATCCAACCTCCTGCATCCTTTTTTCAAATCCATCAAGCTGAGTTTTGTTACGTCTTATCTGGGGCACAGCTCGCCCTAGAATTGGTTTGTCAAAACGGCATCCTTTTTGGTGAGGCTATTGGATTGGCACTATCACTAAGCATCTAAACAGCGGGTCCGGATTGAGCAATATAGCTCTACGATCCCACTACGTCTGCTTCCTTGGGTGCCTTTTCGACAAGTAGACCTGGAACCGTGGACCCTCTTCCATTCGCAGACTCTCAAATTATGGGATTCGCTCAATAGGCGTAAAATTCAAGACCACACAGCCCTCTGACACTCCTATTTAGAAATCCAGAATTCCCTCTCAGTTTCTCTGTATCCATCTTTCTGGGCCATTCGGCTAACAAGGATCTCATCGTGCAAGACCTTTTAGGCGAGGCCCCGGTACCTTAATTCAGGGACCTGGCCACAAACCCCGGGACATCCCATCTATCATGGCTAGAGCTCTCTCAGCTAGGTTCCTTTCTTGGTCGCCTGGGCTCCAATACAGCTTTCAATGACCCTCTGACTCCCTCTGCCAAATTCTTCTGCCAAATATCTCCTCCGGAACACTGTATCTCACAAATATACAGTCTCTTAGTGAAAGAATCAGATAACTGTAGTCTGCCATATATCGCAAGCTGGGAGAGGGAATTGGGAGTGGCTTTGTCGGCAAAAGACTGGGACAAGGCATTTCTCTTTACCCACAAACTCTCAATTGTGTGTTGCTTGCAAGAACGCAACTACAAAATACTCTCAAGATGATATAGGGTCCCGGCCCTCCTGCATTCTGTCTATCCCTCACTGCCAGACATGTGTTGAAGATACGGTACTGAGAAATCTAGACATATGGTGGTTGTGCAGTAAACTTCTCCCATTCTAGATACCGGTATTTGCGATCTCTAAGACCTATCTGAACACCCCGATTACTGGTGAACCGGAAAGAGTCTTGCTTTCCATATTACCTGGTGAGATTGGGAAACTGAAGCGTAGGCTGCTTCCTTTTGTCTTATTGGCAGCACGCTTTTTCCTTGCTCCTTCCCCTGCTTTCTTTTCCCTTCTTTTATAGCCTATGTCATTGTAATTTTCCTAGATGAGTCTTGTTGGTATGAACGCTTTGTTTTGACCTTTGCACTGGGTGTATAGCCCATCATCAAGTAGGGTTCAAAATGCGATATATCACATGAGAAATATACTATAATCCACAACACACCCCTCAAGCATAGAGCCCCTGTTGACACCCTCACAGCTGGAAGCTCTATTATTCTGTTTTCAAGCTGACATAGGGTGCTCCATATATATACATCGATAGGACAATGTCAGTGCTCGCAGAACTTCTTCTAGCCCCAGGGCCCTGTTTCTATGATAATCAAAGTCCTTGGTCGTGCTTGCCCAACAGGAGGCCTACTTATGCTTCACCATTCCACGTATTGTACGCATAATATATATCCACAAGTGTAATTTCTTGTATATCCCTTATTCTCTGTACTGTTTGTTGTGATTTTGATGTCCTTTACACTGATTCTTTTATGTGGTTATATAAATCTAAAAACTTTAATAAAACTGATTGAACATAAAATCCAGGTGAAGTAAACTGTATAATATAGAACATATAAGAAGGAAACACACTCACTTTCCACAGAATATGTCTAACAAATCTGATCTGTCATAAAATGTAGTTTTAGTAACATATCTGTGAGCAGAGATCAGTCCGGCAATGATAAAATCTCCTTTCCTGTAATATTCATAGTCCAGTAATGGCACCAATGCTGATGTATATAATTGAAAATGAAAATTTCCATAACATGGTAATGATTGTAAGAATATGAAGCCATAACAAGTAGTAAGAAGAGGAGAGCAGCTCATGACAGGGACAAGGTCTTCTCCTCCAGCACAGCGTCCCCCGGCTCTGCAGATCCTCAGCACAGGAGAGGCACAGGCCGTCACTCTGCAGCCGCTTATATACACAACCGGGGACAGATTTTACCCTCAGAGACAAGAAGAAGGTTACAGAAAAAAATGAAATGATAAATAAATCTTGGACATTTATATATTATTGTGTAAATTTATCGCTGTTCATTTTCAGTAAATCTGATTAACTCTACACTGACTTCTCTGTAACATTGGAAGATAAATCCCAGTCTATGGGGGTCATTTACTAAGGGCCCAATTCGCGTTTTCCCGACGTGTTACCCAAATATTTCGGATTTGCGCCGATTTTCCCTGAATTGCCCCGGGATTTTGGCACAAGCGATCGGATTGTGGCGCATCGGCGCTGCCATGCACGCTACGGAAATGGGGGGGCGTGGCCGAACGAAAACTCGACGGATTTGGAAAAACCGCAGCATTTAAAAAAAAAAGTGGCGCGGGACTCGCGCTTAACTTCACTCGGTCCGGCTTGATGAAGATCAGTGCATTCCGGGGAACTTCAGCTCAGCAACGCCACCTGGTGGACGTCGGAGGAACTGCCTTAGTGAATCCCGGCCGGACCCGAATCCACCGCAGAGAACGCGCCGCTGGATCGCGAATGGACCGGGTAAGTAAATCTGCCCCTATGTATCTAAGTCATTGGATTGAGGTCATCTCATTCTCTAGTAGAGGTCACTTGTGATGCCCAATTAGTAAAAGTTGGAAGTTTTTTATGTTTGAAAGCTTTTAATAAAATTTCCATGCATCATCTAACAGTGTCGGGACAGGGGGTGGGGAGAGTGGACAATTACCTAGGGTGCCACCTAGCCTATCACCCTGGAAGCTCCATCACAGCCCTTTAATAGTAAATAACATCATGTGCATAAGCATAAGCAATTTGTTTTCCAAGGTGTTAAATGGAGAACGATGCCTCCTTTTGCTACTTTGAAAATCAGCCCTCTTAAAACCAATCATGACCTACAAGAAGTCTAGTACATGATGTGAGATTAAGCCAAACCAATATATGTATTCTTTGTTCGACCTACCTTGGTCATAGAGAGGACGCTGGCATCAGTGTCATCACTGAGGTAGTAGGGGAGTATAATTTAGTTTTTAATTTTGTGCTAGGGGCATGTAGTGAGCTACCTATATACTGGGGGCATGTACTGGGCTGCCTATATACTGGGGGTATCTGCTGTGCTTCCTATATTTTGAGGGATGTATTGGCTTCCTATATACTGGGGGCATGTGCTGGGCTACCAATATACTGGGGGCATTTACTGGGCTACCTATATGCTGGGGGCATGTGTTGGGCTTCCTATTACTAGGGGCACGTATTGGGCTTTCTATATACCTGGGGCATGTGCTGGGATACCTATACACTGGGGCAGCTGTTTCTTCTGAATTAATGAGGATGTGCTGATGAAAAATATAAATTAGCTGTATATGCAGCGGGTAAACTGTGGTCATTTTAAGGAGAACATAGCTTTTATCTAAGGAACATTATACTGATAAGGAAATTATTTTAGAAAGCCAGAGTCACCAAGGTGGCAAATTCTGAAGAGATAAGTTTCAGCTGGAAAATGTTTCTATGATGTTTTCTACCTGATGGAGAAGAATTTCCAACAATAAGGAGACTACATGAAAAATATTAAGATAGACCAGGCCAACACAAACCTAGAAGTAGCAGCTGAAGCCTAATTTGAACAGTAAGTGATGTCTGTGCCTGATGGAAGCCCATGTGTGCAGTACATTTTATGCTGGTATATATTTATTTGTGGTTATTTAATGTTCTTGCAGTATATTCATTGTTGGTTTATATCTATATGGTCAGGATATATTTTTATGTATTTGGTGTATTCATTGCTGGAATATACACTCACCGGCCACTTTATTAGGTACACCTGTCCAACTGCTCGTTAACACTTAATTTCTAATCAGCCAATCACATGGCGGCAACTCAGTGCATTTAGGCATGTAGACATGGTCAAGACAATCTCCTGCAGTTCAAACCGAGCATCAGTATGGGGAAGAAAGGTGATTTTATTGCCTTTGAACGTGGCATGGTTGTTGGTGCCAGAAGGGCTGGTCTGAGTATTTCAGAAACTGCTGATCTACTGGGATTTTCACGCACAACCATCTCTAGGGTTTACAGAGATTGGTCCGTAAAAGAAAAAACATCCAAGAAAAAAAATCATCTCAGACTGGTTTCTTGAACATGACAATGAGGTCACTGGACACAAATGGCCTCCACAGTCACCAGATCTCAATCCAATAGAGCATCTTTGGGATGTGGTGGAACGGGAGATTCGCATCATGGATGTGCAGCCGACAAATCTGCGGCAACTGTGTGATGCCATCATGTCAATATGGAACAAAATCTCTGAGGAGCTTCCAGCACCTTGTTGTATCTATGCCACGAAGAATTGAGGCAGTTCTGAAGGCAAAAGGGGGTCCAACCCGTTACTAGTATGGTGTACCTAATAAAGTGGCCGGTGAGTGTATGTATGTGTTTGCCACATTCATTTCAGGTATATATTTATATGTGTTGTATTTTTGTTGGTGGGAAATATTTATTTGCACTATATTTACTTCTGCTAGGCCTATTTAAGATGATCCCAATTGTCCTCTTAGATTTCTTTCTTATGATTTTTAACAGGACGATGGGAAATAAAATAATCTATTCTCATTGATAATATATTCATAGTTGGAGAGAAAGTGGACAACTGTCTACAATATGTAAGTCAGAATCTAAAATCAGTGACTTGAGTGCTACATCCATCCCCCATGTATAAAAATGTAGGCTTAAAAGTACTGAAAAGGCGGCACGGTTCAACAATGTTACCTATAGAGACTAGCCACGGAATTACAATGTATTGAACAAGGATATACTGCTATACTGTGTGCAGGAGAGTAGAAGCTATAAGCCATGTGAGGGGTGCTGTAGTCTCCTCACACAGCATAGGTGACATGAGGAGTTGTAGGGTCAAGGGTGAGGTTCAGATCCCCACAGTTTTACTGTACCTCAAATCAAGTTTTTGATCAGGAAGGTGTATAGGGTATCCCTGGTTTGGGACACAAATGTTGAGAAACGTGATCACACAGCCCCCAATTTCCAGATTGAGAAGAAACGGTCAATGAAGTTCAGTGTTTGGCTGATGTGGTTGGGTTTCTCAATGTATTGTATAAATCACAGATGGTACATTGGGGGCCAGTATCATAGTATCATAGTATCATAGTATATAAGGCTGGAAAAAGACGCAAGTCCATCAAGTCCAACCTTTAAGAATTAAATAAATGTTTTATCCCCATAACCCGTGATATTTTTTCTCTCCAGAAAGGCGTCCAGGCCTCTCTTGAACATGTAAGTTTGACCCAATTTCCACTAAAACTTGACTTTTATTTCATAACTTTTGCATTTCAATAATACTATAAAAACTCATCTGATCTCAAAATACAGTAGGACCCTGTTTATTCGGTCCTAATGTGGATATATTGCAGTTGTCCTGAAAAGTTTACTTACCCTTGCAGAATTTTAGGTTTCTTGGGCTTTTTTCAGTGAATATGAACTATAACACAAAACATTTTTGGCACTCATGAGATAACACCATAGTTTGACAATAAATGGCTTCACCCAACCAAACACCAGAAATGGAAAATTTGTTTTAGGTTCTCATTCATATTCAGAGTGCTAATACTCGACCGAGCATCAAGCTCGGACGAGTATACTCGCTCATCTCTAATAAGGATCCCTAGTGCTGAGAAAAAAGTTAAACCGCAAAAAAATGCATGTGTTCAAATGCCTTAATGGTATATAGAGTAGACATGGATCTCATTCGAACCCCAAATTCGTGACGCTCTAAAGAACCTGTGATAGAAAAAAGAAAAAGACATAGAGCCTACCAAGTAAAAATCTACCCGAACAGGGGTCATTATAGTGGTTTATAGAACCCTGTAAACAAAAGGTCCTCATTTAAACCCCAGTGCGCTTTGCTGCCTAAGATAAAAATTAGAGATGAGCGAGTATACTCGTCCGAGCTTGATGCTCGTTCGAGTATTAAGGTACTCGAAACGGCTCGTTGCTCGGACGAGTATTTCCCCTGCTCAAGATCGAGCATTTAATTAAAAAAACACAGTGAAGAACAGTAAAGAATAGAATAAAAACAGTGAACACAGTGAACACAGGATCACAGGATCATCAGTGAAGAACACAGTGAAGAATAGATTACAGATGTTCGGCACATCAGTCTCCCATTGACTTCAATGGGGCTCGTTATTCGAGACGAGCACTCGAGCATCAGGAAAAGTTTGTCTCGAATAACGAGCACCCGAGCATTTTAGTGCTCGCTCATCTCTACACAAGATCCATTAACCTCTGGAATGTGGCGGGACCCCATGAACCCCAAAGGGGAGTACAACATACAGAAATAGCCCATCAGGAGTAACTAAAGCTGTCTGTGAGGGGTACCTGCCAATGCCCTATCGTCAGGTCAAGGGTGGAGAAGAACCTAGCTTGTCCCAGCAACTCGTCAACTCTGAGCATAGGGTAAGAATCAAATTTAGATTCCTCGTTCAACTTCCTAAATTCATTGCAGAACCGTAGGGAACAATCAGGCTTGGGAATCAATACAATAGAACTCGACCAGTCACTTCTAGACTCCTCGATAACCCCTAGGTCTAACATCTGCCTGACTTCTTCGGATATGGCTTGCCGGCGCGCTTCAGGGACCTGGTAGGGTTTTTGGTGTACCCGGACGTCTGTTTGGGTTATGATGTCATGCTTGATGACTGAAGTACGACCCGGTAACTTAGAGAACACATCAACGTTTCGGAGCACAAACTCCTTCACTTCCTGAATGTGGGCACTGGAGAGATCCGTACTTCAGGCACCTTGGCATCGGATACACCTACCTCCGGTGTCACCTTCTTGGGGACAGACGCTTTTCCTACTCCCGCGGCCATCAGGGACTCTCTTTCCCTCCATGGCTTTAGGAGGTTCACGTGGTATATCTGTTCGGGTTTCCTCCTCCACGGCTGATGTACCTTGTAGTTAACCTCCCCCACTTTCTCCATGACCTCATATGGACCTTGCCATTTCACCAAGAACTTACTCTCAACGGTGGGCACAAGAACTAACACTCTGTCGCCTGGGTTAAAGGTCCTGAGTCTGGCTGATCTATTGTAGACCCTAGACTGGACCTCTTGTGCCCTTGTCATGTGCTCCTTTACAAGGGGCATTACCGCCGCTATGCGGTCCTGCATAAGGGAGACGTGTTCAATCACACTACGGTGGGGGGTCCTCTCCTGTTCCCAGGTCTCCTTAGCTACATCCAGGAGTCCACGTGGGGAAAGGCCATATAACTGTTCAAAGGGTGAGAAACCCGTGGAGGACTGGGGAACTTCACATATGGCCTCCAGAAAGGCATCCAGGCCTCTCTTGAACATGTAAATAGAGTCCGCCATAACAACCTCCTGCGGCAGAGCGTTCCATAGTCTCACTGCTCTTACAGTAAAGAACCTCTGTCTATGTTGACGGTAGAACTGCCTCTCTTCTAGGCGTAGAGGATGCCCCCTTGTCCTGGTCACAGGCCTAGGTATAAAAAGATCTTTGGAGAGATCCTTGTACTGTCCGTTCAGGTATTTGTACATTGTAATGAGGTCTCCCCTCAGTCGTCTTTTTTTCTAAACTGAATAATCCCAAATTTTGTAATCTGTCAGTGTATTCTAATCCCCCCATTCCCCTAATAATCCTGGTTGCTCTCCTCTGCACCCGTTCCAGCTCTACTATATCCTTTGTATACACTGGTGCCCAAAACTGTACACAATATTCCATGTGTGGTCTGACCAGGGATTTGAATAAGGGCAAAACTATGTCTTTATCATGAGAATCTATTCCTCTCTTGATACATCCCATAATTTTATTTGCTTTAGCAGCAGCCACCTGGCTCTGGTCACTAAAATTAAGTTTACCATCCACCAATACCCCCAAGTCCTTTTCAGCTTCAGTTTTACTAAGTAATTGACCGTTTAGAACATAATTATACTTTTTGTTTCCATGGCGCAAGTGCATAACTTTACATTTATCTACATTAACCATTTCTCTGCCCACTCCTCAAGCTTCCACAAATCTCTCTTTAATGCTATCCTCAGTTTTTATTACTTTACACAGCTTGGTATCATCTGCAAATATTGAAACTTGACTGTGTAAACCCACTACAAGGTCATTAATAAAAATATTAAAAAGAAGAGGCCCCAATACTGACCTCTGTGGCACTCCACTGGTAACGTCAACCCAATCTGAGAATGTGCCATTAATGACGACCCTATGGGGCAGATTTACTTACCCGGTCCAGTCGCGATCCAGCGGCGCATTCTCTGCGGTGGATTCGGGTCCGGCCGGGATTCACTAAGGCAGTTCCTCCGACGTCCACCAGGTGGCGCTGCTGCGCTGAAGTTCCCCGAGGCCCGCCGAAATGCACTCAAGTTCACCGGCCTATACCTGGTGAAGGTAAGTGCAAGTCTTGCGACCCATTTTTTTTTTTTAAATGCGGCGTTTTTTTCCGAATTCGTCGGATTTTCGTTCGACCACACCCCCTGATTTCTGTTGCGTGCATGGCAGCGCAGATGCACCACAATCCGATCGCGTGCGCCAAAATCCCGGGGCAATTCAGGGGAAATCGGTGCAAATCGGGAATATTCGGGTAACACGTTGGGAAAACGCGAATCGGGCCCTCAGTAAATGACCCCCTATGTGTTTTATCACTAAGCCAATTACTTACCCAAATAGACAGGGTGTATGACATCTGGCCCCTGGTGATTTATCTATCTTAGTGGTTGTGAGGCGGCGCCGTACCTCTTCCTGTGTTAAACTGTTGACACTCCAAAGAGAATTTACATTATTCCTCATTGTGTCTTCCACCTAGGGATTTTCCTGGGTAAAGACTGTTGAGAAGGCGACATTCAGTAGATTGGCCCTTTCCTCATCTCCTTCCACAATGACCTCTGTTTTTAGTTTCTTATCATTTATGTACATGAAAAATAATTTGGGATTATTTTTGCTCTCCCTGGAAATATTTCTTTCAGTCTCTATTTTTTTTTTTTACTTTGTAGATTAGCTTCAGCTGAATGTTGGTTATCATGTTAGTCACATGTTAGGTAAATCAAGTGGAAGAGAATTATTTTACAAGGACGAATGGTGACAGGTATGTCTCCCTGTAGACGATAAAACACAAAACTATGGAACAAGGCATCCATATTCTTCTCATATTTTTCTTGCACGTCAAGCAGCAAGTCCCTACTGTGACCATGAGTCAGCAGGGTGGCAGCAGTGTGAGGACGGGAGCCAAACGGCCACAGGGTACAAACCCTGCGTTGCAGGTCCAAGTAAGCAGTGGCACAGGGGATCATCGAGGTAGCGGCGTTAGTAGTCACTCAGTGAAGAGTGTTGGCAGTAAAATCACCACCTCAGCGGTGTGGCAATTTTTTTTTGTAGAACACTCATTGTCATTGTGCAACTCTCTGACCTCCTGCTGCTGCCGCCACCTCTGCACTCTGTTACTGTTACCTACCATGTTGGCGCAACCTCCACACTCTGGCATTGTGCCACTCTGTGGCATCCTGCTGCTGCCGCCACCTTCACACTCTCTCTCCCTGGAACACCCTATAATTTCCTTAATGCTGTTTTAACCCTCTACCACTCTATAACATTGCCACTAGGTTTGGTTTTCCCCTTCATTTTACCTATCAGAAGGAATGAAAAGCAGGAGTGGATACAGAACACAGATGACATTCAAATATCCCATTTCTGGCCAATTACTGGATTAACCCCTGTTTGTTTTTGGCTTTAGCAATGCTGATGGTTTATTGACCGATTGAAAGCAGACACTGATGGATGAAATGAAGGGCATAATGATCAATGATGTCAATGCAATATTACTGCCGACACCCTCTCCACTCTTTTGGGGGGCTTCTACATGTATCCGCGTTTAACAGAACAGGTTCTGTAGTAATCTATGGAATCATCTGATGTCAGTGTTTCGAGCTGGCACAGATGTTACCTTGTCAGGCTGCGTTCCCACTTTGCTTATTTGGTGAAGTTGGCCTCTGTAAGTGCAGAGTGAAACGATTCTAAGAGCGGTGGCTGTCATGAGCGTGTCATACTAAAACACAGCATTGTTTGAAGAACAAACCATGCTCCCTATGCATATTTGAGCATGGCACATCTGCTCACTTAGCCGAAGACACGAGCGCAGACGCTGGATCAGGCATGCAGGAGCGGAGGCTGAAGTGGAGCAGAGCGGGGCTGGAGCGGAGCGGGCATCACCGAGCAGGTATGGAGGAGCGGAGCGAGCGGCCATGGAGGATCGGAGCGGGCATGGAGGAGCAGGCATCACGGAGTGGAGCGGGGCTGGAGCGGGCATCACGGAGTAGAGTGGGGCTGGAGCGGGCATCACGGAGTGGAGCAGGGCTGGAGCCGAGCGGGGCTGGAGCGGGCATGGAGAATCAGAGCGGGCATGGAGGAGCGGGCATCACGGAGCGGAGCGTGATCACGGAACGGAGGCGAGGGGCGGAGCCAAAAAAAGGGGGCTCACGGAGTGGAGCGGGTTTTTGGATCGGCCCTCATGGAGTTGAGCCAGAGGGCCTGGAGCTGCAGCGGGCATGAGAATCAGAGCGGCATGGGGGTCGGCAATCATGAGTGGAGCGGCATCACGGGAACGGACCCAGTAACAAGAACAAGAAGTCATGAACAATATGTGTGAAGAACAACTTGCAGATGTTTGGAAACATCTGCAGTTGTTCTCTACACATATTTGTTCTTCTCAAATACTATTGCGCGAGAACCCGTTCTGCACGCGTGTCCCGGAGCAGATCGCAGATGTTCACGAACATCTGTAATCTGTTCTCTGCTTGTTCTTTCACTGTGTTCTTCTTTCAGTGAAAACATCTGCAGTTTGTAATTTTACAAAGCACTCGAGCATCGGAAATGTTCGAGTAACGAGCACCCGACTCATTTAGTGCTCGCTCATCTCTAGTCATGATCAGTCTGGTCGAATTAAATTTTTTAGAAAATTTGTCGAATCTGGTTAATCGAATTTTGACAAATTCGCCCATCTCTAATGGTTACACATCAAAAGAAACACAATCACCCATTCTTTTATTCTTTAATCTGTTTCAGCATTTACTACAAGTGGGCATTAACTGCTGCTCCCGATCCTCAATGAACAGCCATGAGTTCTTCACTACAAATTCTTGTAATTTATGAATTGATTTTCCTAGATAACATAAGGTTCCCTGCCAGGATATAAGAGGTACCATTTTCCATATTCGGGTTAGAAAAGCTATCCTTTCACAATAAATCCTTGCATATACATCCATTCTTCCTGATGCATAATTTTTTTTTTTTAATAAACCGTGAATTAGTTGTTATATTTGTCATTTTCTGAAAAAGAATTACAACAGCTGGTTCCGGGGGGGGGGGGGGGTTGTTAACCAACAGTCTATTCATAATATTCAAGATAAAAGGAATGGCTAAGGAATGGCAGAGTGCAGTTTTAAAGGGAACCTGTCATCAGAGTCACCCCTACTGCATTTCCCATGTCTCCATAACCCTATTCACCACATCCCCCAATCAAGATTCCACAACATTTCTGCCATTTATTTCCAAAAAGACAAGCTAGATCAAAGCCCTACCTGGCTCCCTGCCTTAATGCCACCAGTGTCCCCGGGGCACAGCCCGGCACGAAACAGGCTCCCTCCATGAAATTATTGTCACAAATAAAAGAAAACCTCCCCCCTCCCCTTTATAGATAGATAACCATATACATAAAAATAATAAACAATAAAAATCCTAACACATTAGGTAGCGGCATGTTCAAAAAGTCCTGATCTATCAACATTTGAAAGCGCTGCTTTTTTGCTATTTTGCAGCTGTAAAAAATTTATAAAAAAGTGATCAAAGGTCATGCAATCCGCAAAATGGTAGCAACCTTATCACATTCTGAAAAAAATACACCCTTTAACGATCCACATGAAAAGTATGAAAAAGTTTTTAGTATCACAGTACGGCAAACAAAGACATTTTTTTATACAATCTATAAAAACACATAAAACCTATTTAAATTCTCACATTCCCATGTCAATTATAATATTCAGATTATTACATTAGGCTTCAGAATTTCTAGTCAAAGAAAAAATAAAGGGCAAACAGAACGCAGCTTTTTCTTTAATTTGTTGCTCCCTCGTATTAATATTGTGAATGCCAAGGATGGGCACAATGGCGTAAAGGCAGGGAGAACTTCAGTCTCTTTTTATGTATTGTGGCCTATTAAAAAAATCAGTAACACAAAATAAAAAAGGTTATATACCCAATAAGGAGATAACTGTCCTCATTGCGAGACGTGAGCTTCTACCCGAATCTGAATTCTATGGTGTTCGTCTGTCTCATCTGCTGATGTTGCTTTGCAAAGACAAAATTATGTCGAGAGCGAACTGAAAAGCATTACAACACAAAGAGAAAAATGAAAAAGAAAAAAAATGGCTAAAATTCTGGAGAGCACTTGTTGAGTTTTCGATTATTCCAGTGCAAAGAAACACTTACGGAACTGAAGCCAGGATGAGGAAGGGGATCCATGGGAACCATCTGTGGGAACATACTCTGTATATAGATGTACAGTTTGGTGGTTGATATTCACAAATTTTCAGGCAGAAGTGCATGGCGAGCCAAGTGGAGAAGAGTAACGTACAGAATATTAGAGAAAGGTAGAGAGAATGATCCCACAAAAGTATTTGTAGTTTCATATGAATTTACATGTAGCTGAATGGCAAGCATATTGGATCCTATGACACCACAAGTAGATGATCCCGAGATGATGTTGATCACTGACTCAAGTCTCTTGTTCTTTGCCCGTCCAGTATATTTATCAACTATAATGAACATGTATCCCAGGAATAGTAATCAAATAGATATCAAATCAATCACATCAAAACTAAATTTGAATACGTCATATTGTTTATCAATATAGATAAAATATTAAGAGCCAATAAGCATCTTATGATCGCTCTTCCAGAGAATTCACATGTCCGATCCTATTTACTGAGAGCAGAGTAGATGCTGAACGGAAAAATGCAAGTAATTACAATTGGATAAACTGAATGAAATGCAAATATTTGTTCCCATTGTTTTGCACAGTTGGATGAAATTTGAATGCTGCTTCAACCCTTGGTGCCCACTTCAGAGAATGTAGGAGTTCATAAAATCAAAAATCACATAATTTCTCCTGAAAAGCTTTCAGTAAGAAAGGGACGCATGAGACTATAGTGACCTCACAACCCTTGTCACCCCCACCTAAAAATCCTCACAAGCAGCCCTATGGTCACGTTCAAAAGAATGTGGTGAAAGCACAGAATAGTAAAACAAGGAACTGTCAAATAGCAAAGCATAGTTTAGATACACAGTATAGCAAAGTTATTATAATACAGAATGGGCAGGTGTTTTAAGAATTGTCTATGTAATAACCAGCAAGGTTGTATTATGCAACTGGCAGTATACAGAGCTAATAAAGAGTTTGGTGAATGCCTGCCCCGCTATAGCAGCTACTTGAACCTGCCCATTCATCACTCAAGTTAAACATTGGCCGGCTGGATGTGTGCAGAAGGAACTGGTCGTGTGACAATTAGTCCCAATGCAGCAGGATACTCTAAGCGCAGTAAACTCACGTCACAACAAACAGAATAAATCATGCATTCTACCATACGCCGCAATTATCCAAACAAGAGCGATGTAAATAAATCATAGGAAAATAACCCTGGTCACAGTTCCTGGATACATTAGTAAGTATCCTTGGTTTATCATGCTTGATTTTGATGGAGATAAAGTCTTTCTCAGAATGGAATGTGCATTGCACGACTGTCCATTGAGAGTATAGGAGAGTTTGAACATATGAGCTGTCTGGGGTGGTCAGTGGGGCTTATTTACTAAGTCACGTAGTCCGTGCTCACCTTCGTCAGACTTCCCGACGTTTGGGGATTTGTGCGGCTTGACAGGTGTCACCTGCACTGGGGATTGTGGCGATCGAATGTGTTGCAGCTTGCCTGGCGTTTCATGCAACAGAATGGGGGGGGGCCGTTGTCGAATCCAACTGATTTCGGACTGAGCACGATAGTTTTAACTTTCAAATTTGTCCCAAGACCAACCTAAACATGCGCATTGAAGAACAAGGTGAATCTGTTGAACCGAGCGGGGAACGACACTCTCAGGATTATCGGGTCTCACATCTTGTGAACGAAGCAAGTGCATTATCGTCGGTAACAATGCACTCTTCGGTGAAGCCCCCGAGCGGCCAGGTGCATAAATGTCCCCAGTTGTATTTAAAAACTCACGTTTGTGCTTTATTAAGGGCCTATTAATTACACGACTTGTCTTCTTTTCTGTTTCTTGTGCTTCTGTATATTTCATTTGTCAATCTTCTCCATTATTTTTTTGTACCTGTGTTGTCAATCTTTTTTTGAATCAAATAGCTTTTTTGTTTGAACATTTTCAATTTTTTTTTTACAACAAAACATTCCAAACATTCCCCCCCCCCTCACTCCCCACCCCTTGTCCACATAATATTCCCTATTGCTGCAATATCAACTGCTTGCTAACAATAGCACAAACAACCTGTTCCTTAACTAGTACCCATATCATGCTCCCTGAGATCACACCTAATACCTCTTAGTGATCTACTACTGTGTGCCAAGCCTCCCCCTCATCCTTACTGCCCCCCTCGCCCCCATTTTTTCCATGTGTCATGGCTTTGTGTTTAAATAAACCACTTTCTTTCGCATCTTGATATACGTCCCATCCTGTCCCTGAATTCCACCCCAAGTTGTGCTGATCTTGGCTGAACCATCTCTGGGAAGAGATATAAATTCGCGATCGATAAAAGGTATACCGCATCCGCTGGCTCCATCTTGTTATTATCAGTATCTTTGTACCAATGCTTGAAGGGCTGGCATATACAACTGCCACAAGCAATCCGATAGTATGTGTTCCAGCAGACATCTGTGCGACATCTTGTGGATGTCTTGACGGCTAAATGACCTTTACACCCACCCTTATTGGAGGTTGTAGAACTTTGAGAGGGACCGTGATTCACCTCACGGGTAGCCGACTGTAATTGCAACTGAATATTATGCCCCATACTTCTTAAACTTTTCAGTTCAAAAGATATTGGCTTATACAATATACATGTTACAGGGGGGTTTGGTCTTCTGATCGACTGTCATATGGCAGACTGCTAACCATGGTTGTTTCATGCTTGCAACACATGATTTTAACAAGCCAGAAAAGAAGTTCCACAGTTCAAAACATGCAAACATTGCAGATTTTCGGGTCCCTCGCTCCCTCTTTGTGGGCCAAAAACCCCCGACAAGTAAGCAGATGTGCCGAACATCTGTAATCTATTCTTCACTGTGTTCTTCACTTAAATGATCCTGTGTTCACTGTGTTCACTGTTTTTATTCTATTCTTCATTGTTCTTCACTGTGTTTGTTTAATTAAATGCTCGATCTCGAGCAGGGGAAATACTCGTCCGAGCAACGAGCCGTTTCGAGTACCTTAATACTCGAACGAGCATCAAGCTCGGACGAGTATACTCGCTCATCTCTAGTCATGAACAATATGTGTGAAGAACAACTTGCAGATGTTTGGAAACATCTGCAAGTTGTTCTCTACACATATTGTTCTTCAAATACTATTGCGGAGAACACCGTTCTGCACCCGTGTCTCCGGAACAGATCGCTGATGTTCACGAACATCTGTAATCTGTTCTGCAGTGTTCTTTCAGTGAAAACATCTGCAGTTTGTAATTTTACAAAGCACTCGAGCATCGGGAAATGTTCGAGTAACGAGCACCCGAGCATTTTAGTGCTCGCTCATCTCTAGTCATGATTCAAGTCTGGTCGAATTAAATTTTTTAGAAAAATTTGTCGAATCTGGTTGAATCGAATTTTGACAAATTCGCCCATCTCTAATGGTTACACATCAAAAGAAAGACACATCACCCATTCTTTTATTCTTTTATCTGTTTCAGCATTTACTACAAGTGGGCAGTAACTGCTCCCCGATCTCAATGAACAGCCATGAGTTCTTCACTACAAATTCTTGTAATTTATAAATTGATTTTCCTAGATAACATAAGGTTCCTGCCAGGGATATAAGAGGTACCATTTTCCATATTCGGGTTAGAAAAGCTTATCCTTTCACAATAAATCCTTGCATATACATCCATTTTTCCTGATGCATAATTTTTTTTTTTTAATAAACCGTGCATTTAGTTGTTTATTTGTCATTTTTCTGAAAAAGAAATTACAACAGCTGGTTCCCTGGGGGGGGGGGGGTTGTTAAACCAACAGACTATTCATAAATATTCAAGATAAAAGGAATGGCTAAGGAAAGGCAGAGTGCAGTTTTAAAGGGAACCTGTCATCAGAGTCACCCCTACTGCATTTCCCATGTCTCCATAGACACTATTCACCACATCCCCCAACAGATTCCACAACATTTCTGCCATTTATTTCCAAAAAGACAAGCTAGATCAAAGCCCTACCTGGCTCCCTGCCAGTATGCCACCCGTGTCCCCGGGGCACAGCCCGAGAAAACAGCAGGCTCCCTCCATGAAATTATTGTCACAAAATAAAGAAAACCTCCCCCCTCCCCTTCATAGATAGATAACCATATACATATAAAAATAAATAAACAAATAAAATCCTAAACACATTAGGTAGTGGCATGTTCCAAAAAAATTTGATAAAAAGTGATCAAAAGGTCATGCAATCCGCAAAATGGTAGCAACCTTATCACATTCTGAAAAAAATTACACCTTTAACGATCCACATGAAAAGTATGAAAAAGTTTTTAGTATCACAGTACGGCAAAACAAAGACATTTTTTAATACAATCTATTAAAACACAATAAAACCTATTTAAATTTCACATTCCCATGTCAATTATAATATTCAGATTATTACGTTAGGCTTCAGAATTTCTAGTCAAAGTAAAAAAATAAAGGCAAACAGAACGCAGCTTTTTCTTTAATTTGCTGCTCCCTCGTATTAATATTGGAATGCCAAGGATATGGCACAATGCGTAAAGGCAGGGGAGAACTTCAGTCTTCTTTTTATGTATATGTGCCACTATTAAAAAAATCAGTAACACAAAATAAAAAATGTTATAACCCAATAAGGAGATAACTGTCCTCATTGCGAAGACGTGAGCTTCTACGACCTGAGATCTGAATTCTATGGTGTTCGTCTCCATCTGGCTGATGTGTCTTTGCAAAGACAAAATTATGTTGAGAGCAGAACTGAAAAGCATTACAAAGCACAAAGAAGAAAAAATAGAAAAAGGAAAAAAATGGCTAAAATTCTGGAGAGCACTTGTTGAGTTTCGATTAATTTCCAGTGCAGAAGAAACACTTACGAGAACTGAAGCCAGGATGGAGGGAAGGAGGATCCATGGGAACATCATGGACTCTTTGGTTACATATTGTGCAAACATTCTTCTCAATTTGTGCCTATATACCTACCAAATTGGCTTTTACTTTGGTTCAAACTTTGTCGACTAACACGATGCTTTATCTGGCCCACCTTTGAATCTATACCTCTTGTGTCCACCTTTGTCATAGTACTGAGGGAATGTCTCCCTCTCTTTATGACTTCGTGAAATTTGTTTTTGACCTTCTCAGCCTGTGATAATGTCTAAGCCGACACACTGTATCTCTAACAACTCCACTAGAGAGATCTTGACTCCTAGCCGTAGGTCCATAGGTCTTATTACTTATGATTGATATTACAACTAATCATATTGTGTATTTATTATGCACTGTCTTCGATATATTCTACATTTGTAATACTCATATATCTTCATGACAAGTGCTCAATATCAGACAATAATTGCGACAGAAATATTAGCAACTGTCTAGTATATACTTGAGTACCATAAGTGTCAAAAAATTTCCTTTTCGGCAGTCTTGGATATTCGCCATTTGACTTGTATTCACTGCGTCTGGCTATACCTTTTGTCATGTACAGCGCCGCATATATTGTATCGCTTGATATTTTCGTTTCCAACATTGGCTGGTTTCGCCTGATATTATCATTGAAACTCTTGTTTGTTGCCTAGGCAACACTCACAACGTCTATACCCCGGCCGGGGATGCGCATGCGCCTGTCATCATAGTCACTTTCGGTTCACGCCGATCCACTTCCGGTCATGCGCCGTTGACCGGACAAGACGCTAGTGATTAGCGATCTACAACTTGGACTGTATAAAAGGTGAGACACTCTTGTTTAGGGCTCTATACCCCTGAGGAAGTTGCCCTTTGTGGTGACGAAACGCGTGGGGAGCCCATTGCCTCTGTCCTGACTACCTCCCTTTACTGTATGCAGACCTTTATGCGGTAATCTCTCATCTTTTTGACCCTTGTTTCCCCTTGATCATTGTCACGCTTACCATTGTATCGGCACCAGTATAGAGTATTACTTATTCACTTTTGCACATAGCAATTTTGACACTTTATTTATGTGCAATGATCAGGCTGAAAGTCTTTTGGGAGGTGTAATATCACTACTGAGTGATTGACAGTAGGCAGTCACGGTGTACCTACACCAGGTCACTGTACATTGTTCTGGTATGTACAACATGTGTTTTAAATGTTTTTAGAATGTCGTTGTTTGTTTGCTTTGTACTAATAAAGATTTGATGGTTTTTGCAATACCCCTTGAGCCGTTTGAATGCACTCTTTTTCTCCTGTTTGGGCTGAATTTGTCTTCTGTGCATTTGGCTCGCATATATTTGGGCTGTGCTACACCTGTTGGTTTTTGTATCTAATGTCTAAATCAGTGTTGACGGTACCAGTCTCTGAATTACCCACCCTCTGCCAAAGGGAAGTGGTATAAACCAGCAGTCCATTCATAAATATTCAAGATGAATGACTAAGGAATGGCAGAGTTCAGTTTTAAAGGGAACCTGTCATCAGAGTCACCCCTTCTGAATTTCCCATGTCCCCAAAGACACTAATCACCATATCCGCCAACAGTTTCCGCAACATCTCTGCCATTTATTACCAAAAAGACAAACTAGATCAAAGCCCTACCTGGCTCCCTGCCAGCATGCTTCCCGTGTCCCCGGGGCGCAGCCCGAACAAACAGCAGGCTCCCTCTATGAAATGCTTGCACTGCACCTCAAAAAAAGAAAAAAACTCCCTTCTCCCCTTCATAGATAGATAACTATAAAGATATATGAATAAATAAACAACTAAAATCCTAAACACATTGGGGCACATTTACTATGGGTCCGAATCGCGTTTTTCTGCCGGGTTTCCCGAATTCTTCCGTTTTGCGCCGAGTTTCCCCGGGATTTTGGCGCATACGCTCGGATTGTGGCGCATCGGCGCCGGCAGAAAACCCAACGGATTCGGAAAAACCGCGGAATTTAAAAAACAAATTGTGTCGCAAAATCAATCTCGGACTTCAGCGCAGCAGCGGCACCTGGTGGACATCGGACGCACGACCTTAGTGAATCGCTGGAAGACCCAAATCCTCGTCGGAGAACGCGCCACTGGATCGCAACAGGACCGGGTAAATAAATGACCCCCATTAGGTATCGCCGTGTTCCAAATATCCTGATCTAGCAACATATTAAAGCGTCATGTGTTAAATGCCACTTTTTGCCATTTTGCAGCAGTAAAAAAAATTTATAAAAAGTGTTCAAAAGGTCACACAATCTGCAAAATGGTAGAAACATTGTCACATCCTGAAAAAAATGACACCTTTAAAGATCCATATTCATATATGTATGAAAAAAGTAATTAGCATCACAAAACGGCAAAACAAAGATTTTTTTTTCGTACAAAGGTTTTAATTTTTAAAAATCTATTAAAACACAATGAAACCTATTTAAATTTCATATTCCCGTGATCTTACTGACCCAAGGAATAAAGAACATAAAGAACAGTGAAAAACGTCCACAAGAAATGGTGCAAATGCATATTATCTACAATTTCAATTAGGATTTTTTTACCAAGTTAACATTAATGTGATAATAAATTCTGCTACTGCTCTTGTTGTATGCCGCTCCGAAGAAGCAGCGGCGGAGCTATGGTGGTACACTATAGAGGACACTTTTCTTCAATGAGTTTGTCAATGATAACATCAGATTATTGCATTATGCTACAGAACTTCTAGTCAAAGTCAAAAAATAAAGACAAACAGAACACAGTTTTTTATGTAATTTGTTGCTCCCTCGTATTAATATTTGGACGCCAAGGATATGGCACAATGCGTAAAGGCAGGGGAGAACTTCAGTCTTCTTTTTATGTATATGTGCCACTATTAAAAAAATCAGTAACACAAAATAAAAAAGATTAAAACCCAATAAGGAGATGACTGTCCTCATTGCGAAGACGTGAGCTTCTACGACCTGAGATCTGAATTCTATGGTCTTCGTCTGCATCTGTCTGATGTGTCTTTGCAAAGACAAAATTATGTTGAGAGCCGAACTGAAAAGCATTAAAAAGCACAAAGAAGAAAACATAGAAAAAGGAAAAAAATGGCTAAAATTCTGGAGAACACTTGTTGAGTTTCTACTTATTTCCAGTGCAGAAGAAACACTCACGAGAACTGAAGCCAGGATGGAGGGAAGGAGGATCCATGGGAACATCTTGGGGAACATACTCTGGATATAGATGTACAGTTTGTGGTTGATATTCACAATTTTCAGGCAGAAGTGAATGGCGAGCCAAGTGGAGAAGAGTAACGTACAGAATATTAGAGAAAGGTAGAGAAGATGAATCCCACATAAAGTATTTGTAGTTTCATTGAATTTACATGTAGCTGAATGGCAAGCATATTGGATCCTATGAACCACCACAAGTAGACTGATCCCAGAGATGAGTTGATCACTGACATCAAGTCTCTTGTTCTTTGCCCAGTCCAGTATATTTACAACTATAATGAACATGTATCCAGGAATAGTAATCAAAATAGATATCAAATCTACAATCAAAACTAAATTTGAAGAAGACGTCATATTGTTATCAATATAGATAAAATATTAAGAAGACAATAAGCATCTTAGTGATCGCTCTTCCAGAAGAATTCACATGTCCTGATCCTATTTACTGAGACAGAGTAGAATGCTGAGACGGAAAAATGCAAAGTAAATTACAATTGGATAAACTGAATGAAATGCAAATATTTTTTCCCATGTTTGCACAGTTGGATGAAATTTGAATGCTGACTTCAACCCTGGTGCCACTTCAAGAAATGAGGTTCATAAAATCAGAAAAATACATAATTTCATGAAAAGCTTGTCAAAGATAGAGAAGGGACGCAGGAGCTAGAGTGACCCACAACCCTTGTCACCCACCTAAAAAGCCTCACAAGCCCTATTGGTTAGTGGCTAATGGTCGACAATCCCTACACTGACTGAGTTACAGTAAAGAGGACACAGAGGAACAGATAACAGACAGACAAGTGAAGTCAACAGAACCTGGGTCACGTTCAAAATGGTGGTGAAGCACAGAATAGTAAAAAAAGAGAACTGTCAAATAGCAAAGCAGAGGTTAGATACACAGTATAGCAAAGTTATTATAATAAGAAATAGGGCAAGGTGTTAGAAGTCTAGTAAAACCAGCAAGGTGTAATGCAACTGGCAGATACAGAGTATAAAGGAGTTTGTGATGCCGCCCCTAGCAGCTGACTGGACTGCCCATTCATCACTCAAGTTAAACATTGCCGGGCTGAGGTGCAGAGGAACTGGGTGTGGATCAATTAGTCCCAATGCAGCAGGAACTTAAGCGACAGTACACTCACTCAAAACACAGAAGAAAATCAATGCATTCTACGCCGAATTATACAGACAGAGCAGATGTAATAATCATAGGAAAATAACCCTGGTCACAGTGCCTGGATACATGAGTAAGTATCCTTGGTTTATCATGCTTGATTTTGATGGGAGATAAAGTCTTTCTCAGATGGGAATGTGCATGCAGACTGTCCATTGAGAGTATAGGAGAGTTGAACATATGAGCTGCTGGGGTGGTCAGTGGGGCTTATTTACTAAGGGTCACGCTGCTCACTTCCGTCAGACTTTCCGACAGTTTGGGGATTTGTGCGGCTTTGACAGGTGTCTGCACTGGGATTGTGGCGATCGGATTGTGTTGCAGCTGCACTGGCTTTCATGCAACAGAAATGGGGGGGGGCGTTGTACGATCCAACTGATTCGGACTGAGCACGATATTTAACTTTCAAATTGTGTCCCAAGACCAAGCCCTAACATGCATCATGAAGAACAAGGTGAAATCTGTTGAACCGGAGCGGGGAAGCGACACATGCAGGATATCGGGCTCACAATCTTAGTGAATCGAAGCAAAGTGCATTATCGTCGGACAATGCACTTTCGGTGAACCCCGCGGACCAGGTGCATAAATGTGCCCCAGTGTATTTAAACTCAGTTGTGACTTTATTAAGGGCCTATTAAAGACTTGTCTTCTGTTTCTTGTGCTTCTGTATATTTCATTGTACAATTCTTCTCCATTATTATTTTTGTACCTTGTTGCAATCTTTTTTTGAATCAAATAGGTTTTTGTTGAACATTTTCAATTTTTTTTACAAGCAAAAACATTCCAAACATTCCCCATCCCCACCCCTTGTCCACATAATATTCAGTTTGCATATATCAAGCTGCTAGTAACAATACATCACCTGTCCTTACTATTACATATCATGCTCCCTAGATCACACCTATATACCTCATTAGTGATCTACTACTGTGTGCCAGCCTCCTACCATCTATAACTAGGCCACACTCCCCAAATTTTTTCAAATGTTGTCATGGCTTTGTGTTTAAGATAAACCACTTTCTTCATCTTGATAAGTACGCCCATCCTGTCCCTGAATTCCCCCAAAGTTGGCGGATCTTGGCTGAACCATCTCTGGGATATTAAATTCCTAGCTTGATAAAGAGGTACCTCGCTGCCATCTTGGTTATGATTCAGTATCTTTGACCATGCTTGAGGCTGGGCAGAATACAAGCTGCACAAGCAATCAGGATAGGATGTGTTCAAGCAGACATGCTGTGCGCCATCTTGTGGATGTCTGACTGGCTAAATGACCTTTACCCACCCTTATTGGAGGTTGTAGGACTTTGAGAGGACCGTGGATTCACCAACGGGTATGCACGCTGTATTGCAAACTGAATATTATGCCACATATGCATTTTTGAGTTCAAAAGAATTTGGCTTATACAAGATACATGTACAGGGGGGTTGGTCTCTGATCACTGTCATATGGCAGACTCTACCATGGGTTGTTTTAATGCTTGCAACACATGATTTTACAAGCCAGAAGAAGTTCCACAAGTTCAAAACATGCAAACATTGCAGATTTGGGTCCCTCTTGTGGGCTCAACCCTGCCCATAACGCCCATCAAATGCATCACCATTATCACTAGGATCTTTGCTCCTCGATAACAACACAAGAAAAACAATCCTAAATAAAATGGTATGAGATGCCTTTAAAGGGTAAAATGTGGTATTTCAATTGAGGAACGCAAACATGGACTGGACTTTCAGGATAGGGTTTGGTCAAACTCAGTGAAAATGAAAGCTTGAAGTGTCTGCTCATCCCTAATAAGTGCCTAATACATAGTAGTCAGTAGAGATGAGCAAACACAATCGTCTGAGCTTGATGCTTGTTCGGGCATTAGCATACTCGAAACTGCTCGTTGCTCAGGCGAATATTTCGCCAGCTCGAGAGAATGGCATCTCCCGCCGTTTTGATTTTTGGCGGCCAGAAACAGAGCCAATCACAAGCCAGGAGACTCTGCACTCCACCCAGCATGACGTGGTACCCTTACACGTCGATAGCAGTGGTTGGCTGGCCTGTTCAGGTGACCCTGGAATAGATTAGTCCCTGCCCGCGCTGCTCGCATCATTCTCTGTCTGGATGCAGTAAGGGAGAGAGCTGCTGCTGGTCAGGGATAGCGTTAGGGTGTTCTATTAGATTACTGTTAGGCAGGAGTGAGTCTACAAGAACCCAAGAGCCCTTGTTAGGGCTAGAATATATATATTTTTTTTTCTTTGCTTGTGGCTGGGCTTGCTGGCACTAGTAGTGCAGCTAGTACCATATTGTGACGGATTTGCAGGGAGACTTGTGAACGTTCTATTTAGCTCTTAGTGACACACATATCCATCTCAAACACCTAAGTGGGACAAATTATTAGGGGTTTGATTGAATAAGCCACAGTCTGCTGATTTTTTTTTTTTTACTTTTATTTTTTTTTTAAAACTAAAAGTCATCATCACAGGCACAGCACTGTGCTGTCAGTGTAGATTAGAAACTAGCCATACAAGAACCCAACCAGCTTTCTTAGGGCTACAATAGAGTTATATATATTTTTTTTCTTATTTGCTTGTGGCTGGCCTTGCTGGCACTAGTAGTGCAGCTAGTACCATTTTGTGACAAATTTGCAGGGAGACTTGTGAACGTTCTATTTAGCTCTTAGTGACACACATATCCATCTCAAACACCTAAGTGGGACAATTTATTAGGGGTTTGATTGAATTAGGCACAGTCTGCCTATTTTTTTTTTCAAAACTAAAAGTCATCAGGCACAGCACAAAATCCAGTTGTGTGCTGTCAGTGTAGGCTAGAAACTAGCCATATGAGAACCCAACAGGCCTTCTTAGGGCTACAATAGCTTTATATGTTTTATTTTTTGTTTATTTGCTTGTGGCTGGCCTTGCTGGCACTAGTAGTGCAGCTAGTACCATATTGTGATGAAATTGCAGGGAGTCTTACGAACATTCTGTTTAGCTCTTAGTGACACACATATCCATCTCAAACACCTAAGTGGGACAATTTATTAGGGGTTTGATTGAATTAGGCACAGTCTGCTTTTTCTTTTTTTTCAAAATTAAAAGTCATCAGGCACAGCACAAAATCCTGTTGTGTGCTATCAGTGTAGGTTAGAAACTAGCCATAGCAATAGGATAGCATTGTTTTGTTAAAAAAACAAAAACACAAAAAAACACAAAAAAAAACACAAAAATCTTTTACAGTTTACACTTTAATTTTGAAAATGTTGAACCCGAGGGCTAGGGGTAAAGGACGAGGGCGTGGGCGTCCAACTACTGCAGGGGTCAGAGGCCGTGGTCCTGGGCGGGGTGAGACACCACCTGCTGATGAGGGAGCAGGGGAACTCCGCAGAGCTACACTCCCTAGGTTCATGTCTCAAGTTACTGGGACTCGTGGTAGAGCACTGTTGAGGCCAGAAGAGTGCGAACAGGTGATGTTGTGGATTCCGGACAATGCTTCTAGCCATTTGTCCACCAGTCAGTCTTCCACGCAGTCCACCCATGTCACCGAAATCAGCACTCCTCTAGCTCCTCCACCTGAGCCTCCTTCCCCCCAGTCTGCCTCCTCCCAGGAAAATTTGGCATTTGAACCGGCATACTCTGAGGAACTGTTTTCTGGACCCTTCCCAGAGTCACAAACCACTTGTCCAGTTGCTGCTGAGCTCTTTTCCGATGCCCAGGTTTTCCACCGGTGACATTGTTGACGTAGTGGAAGAAGTGTGTAAAGAGGTGTCGGACGATGATGAGGAGACACGGTTGTCAGACAGTGGTGAAGTTGTTGTCAGGGCAGGAAGTCCGTGGGGGGAGCAGACTGAGGGATCGGAGGATGATGAGGTGACAGACCCAAGCTGGGTTGATAGGCCGGGTGACGAGAACAGGTTGGAAGAGGCAGTGGTGGGGCCAGACGGAGGGGCAGGGCCAGAGCTGATGCATCAGCGCCAAATGTTTCGCGTCAGAAGTCTGGAGGTTCTTTAAAGAAACACCGGATGACCGACGGACTGTGGTGTGAAACTTGTGCCACACCAGGATCAGCAGGGGTTCTACCACTACCAGCTTAACCCCCACTAGTATGCACAGGCATATGAATGCTAAACACCCCACTCAATGGAACCAAGGCCGTTCACCTCCGGCCGGGCACACCACTGCTCCTTCCCCTGTGTCATCTGTTGCCTCTGCTAGTCAGTCCCCTGCCCAGGACCCCGGCCCAAACACCTACCATGCGAAAACCACACCTTTGCCTCCGCGATCCTCCACAGCATCCACCAATGTCTCCATGCGCCATGATCAGCACTCCATACCCCAGACGCTGGAGCGCAAGAGGAAATACAGTGCAACCCACCTACACGCCCAAGCCCTCAACGTCCACATCTCCAAATCTCTCCACATGTCTTAGCCTGGAGATGCTGCCCTATAGGCTGGTAGAGACCAAGGCCTTTCACAACCTCATGGCGCAGGCCGCCCCTCGGTATTCGTTCCCCAGCCGCCACTACTTTTCCCGATGTGCCATCCCAGCCCTGCACCAGCACGTGTCAGACAACATCATCCGTGCCCTGACTAACGCCGTTTCTGACAAGGTCCACATGACCACGGACACGTGGATGAGTACTGCCGGGCAGGGCCACTATATGTCGCTGACGGCACATTGGGTTAACTTGGTGGAGGCTGGGACAGAGTCTGACCCTGGGGCTGGTCATATACTGCCGACGCCGAGGATTGCGGGGCCTACCTCGGTCCAGGTCTCTCAGGCCTACTATGCCTCCTCCTCATCCCACCCCTCCTCCACCTCTTCCTCCATCCGTGGGCATGGCGCCATCAGTCGGTAGCTCTAGGCACAGCAGCAGTGCCGTCGCTAAGCGACAGCAGGCGGTGCTCAAACTGCTGAGCCTAGGCGATAAAAGGCACACCCGCCCAAGAGCCATAGCAGGGCATCACGGCGCAGGACTGATCTGGCTGGCACCGCTGAACCTGAAAGCCAGGCATGGTGGTGTGACCAACGGTCGTAATTGGTGGGCGCTGTGCAACTCGGCCAGGAAGCTGATCACATGGTGCCTGCCTGCCAGTGTTAAATCTCATAGTTCAGCGGTTCCTCCAGACATCTGTGCGCTTTCAGGAAGTCCCAGCACAGATTGCTGCCACTTCTCAGGGCAGCACAGCGTCGCCTCCAACTGCCCGCTCACCGACTGTTGTGCGATGTGCCCACGAGGTGGAATTCAACATTAACCATGTTATCCAGAGTTTACCAGCCAGCGCAAGCATTGTAGACGCCAGATGTCAATTTATTCCAGCCTCTCCCTGGACCCCCTGTACAAGCAAATTTTCCACTCTATCCCTTGAGAGGAAAGGAGTGTGAGAATGCATGAATACCAGCAGGCCCAGGCTAAAACAGTATTTCCCTTCTGAAAGCGTAGCGGCAGAGGGCGTACTTCGCTGACAAGTGGCAAGAAGAGTAGGCGAGCAGCAACTTGTCAGCATGGCAGGGGTACGCTTTAACAAGGCCTTTGCAGTTTTATGTCACCCCAGCAAGAACTGTCCACCTGTTCCCCAATCTCGGCAGAGGAGGGCTGATCTTTACAGAAAGATGGTGAGGGAGTACGTAGCTGACCGTACCATCATCCTAAATGATCACACAGCTCCTACAACTACTGGGGTTTCAAAGCTGGACATGTGTGTACGCCTTGGAGGTTGCTTGCCTGCCCTGCCACTAGCGTGCTGTCCGAGCGGGTTTTCAGTGCAGCTGGTGGCATCATCACCGATAAGCGTACACGCCTGTCGACTGACAGCGCTGACTGGCTGACGCTTATCAAGATGAATGAAGCCTGGATTTATCAGGATTTCCATTCCTCCACCAGGTGAAAGAAGCTCATACCTGAATAATTTATGCACTCCTCCTCCTTAGTTTCCTCCTTTCTCCTCTTGTACCCTAAATCAGAGGAACTGGCTATTTTTTGCCAGAGCAACTGACTCTAGCTATAGTAACTCTATGTTTAATTTCTCTGTAGGGCCTCCTACCCGTGCTTGTTTTAAACAATTTTTTGGATGCCACATACAGGCATTTAATCTATGGTATTTTTTTGGAGGACCACACCTGTCCTCGTTTGAAAACTTTTTTGGACTGCCACATACAGGCACTCAATCTATTGAATTTTCGGAGGACCCGCACCTGTCCTCTGGTTGAAACTTTTTTGGACTGCCAACCTACAGTGCACTGATCCCAACATTTAATTGTCTCCATAGCACCCCCACACGTTGTCATTTTTAGTGCCGCCACATGTTTCTCCATTGCTACCTACACACTTCATTCTCCAAGCTGCCTCCAAAAGTCGTCCCTATAGCTGCCTCCATACGGTACCATTACTAACGATGCTGTGTCAGGCAGAATTTAGGTGTTGTTCATGCTTCGCATTCAAACTTGTTTATTTGCCGCACCCTGCTTGTTTTATCCACAAAAATTACGCCAAACTTTATCATTTACCGATATTATTTCAGACGCTGCTGCCATCGTGTGTACATTCCCCTCCCGCCATAACAAGCCAATTACTTCTAAGAAACAGTACTTACAATTATTATATCCAAAAGTTCAGAAGTTGCTGTTTGTAGCCTGTCTGCTTGGAAAATTATAATTTTTTCAAGTAAACGTTTTGGCCCCCGATGCCCATTTGGGTGGGGAGGAGCGAGAGACAGGGGCCTGGACAGGCGAAGCTCTCCTGGCAGCGGACCACCAATCCCATCCCAAGATTAGGCAGCCTCAAAGGCATCATGCATCTGCCCCTGCTTTTTCCTGTCCATTTGCCTCACGATCCTCCAGCATCCCACCAATTGTTTCCATGCGCAACTTTCAACGGTTCTATACACAGAACCGCTGGAGCGCGAGAGGAAGATACCGACATCATCCCCTTATCAAACAACTGCAGGCAGGCAGAATTTTCAGGTGCTTCACCAGATAATGCAACTCGGCCCATCTGTCGCCGCCATGCTGGAGACCTGAAGTTTCATCATAGCAGCGCCAATATGGATGCCCCAAACGGTCGCTCTTATCATGGAAGTACCGTCTCTATGGCTGCCCTCCACATGTCTTCCCCCTATCAAACGAGCTGTGTCAGGCTCTTTTTTTGGGTGGTTCACCAGGATACGTTAATGGAAAACTTGGTCACTAGTGCCCATATGCTTGTTTATCGACTAACTATACCGTCAACCTTTTGTTCACATAAAATCATTTCAGCGCTTCTTGCACCTCCTTGTGGTTCCTCTCTCGCTTAACCAGCAAAATACTGTGCAAACCAGTGCTACACAGATTCTTGCCAAAAGAGAATTTTTTAATTGTGTTGAATCCTGAGTCATTTGGGGTATGCACCATGCCATCTCTCTAGCTGCAGCGTCTGCCGCTGCCTCTGCAGCCGTCCCCTATAGGGGTAGGGTCAATTATTGGATGTTTTAGATGCGTCTAGCTCATTTTGGGTCACTCGTTCTGGCCATGTGTTGCCCATATTTTGGTCTAATGTGCGATAAGCAACCTCAGAGGCATCCATGCATGCTGCCCCTGTGTTTCAACTGGCCATTTCCGTGGTGATTCCCTCATTTTTGAGGTTTCCAGGTGTTTGGCCAAGCTTCCCCTCAGAGCCTTGGTCCCTTGAAAAATGCTCGGTCATCCCATGACTTCAATGGGGCTCGTTATTCGATGACGAGCACCGAGCAACGGAAAAGTTCGTCTCGATAACGCGCACTCCGAGCATTTAGTGCTCGTCTCATCTATAGTAGTCAGCAAAGAACACAGAGTTAGCAGATCAAGATACATCATTCAAAATGGATATGTCCATCAATTCTGATTAGAAGAAACCAATCGATGTAGTTACACTCATCTTCTCTTAAGAATTTTTGTTATCTGAAAACGTTAGAATAAAAACCAAACAACTTTATTGTGTACAAAAGGGGACTATCTGCCCTGGACTAGTCAAATACTAAGAGATTGGGGCAAACCTATCATCAACAGACAATCTTGGTAGCTCCCGGCCAAGTTCCTTACAAACTATGTTGAGCCACCTACTATACTTGATTTGATCATGTGCATTATTTTGCATGTTGATTTTGCTAATAAAATAAACAATTATAGAGATGAGCGAGTATACTCGTCCGAGCTTGATGCTCGTTCGAGGTATAAGGTACTCGAAACGCTCGTTGCTCGGACGGAGGTCATTTCCCCGCTCGAGATCGAGCATTTATTAAAAAAAAAAAACCCAGTGAAGAACAATGAAGAATAGAATACAAACGTGACACAGTGAACACGATCATTTAATGAAAAACACAGTAAAGAACCAGTGAAGAATAGATTACGATCTTTCGGCACATCTGCTTACTTGTCGAAGATACGCGCGGAACGGTGCGAACAAAATAGCATGTTGAACAACAAATTATGTGTGAAACATTGAAGAACACATGACGCAGGACAGAGACACCGGGGAGCAGCACAGAGACACCTGGAGCAGACAGAGACTCGGGCAGTGGCAGGAGACACGGGCAGCGACACGGAGCGGCATGGAAGACATAGGGCACGGAGACATAGGGCCGGAGATATAGGGGCACGGAGACATCAGGCACGGAGACATCGGGGCACGGAACATCGGGGCACGGAGACATAGGGGCACGGAGACATAGGGCACGGAGACACGGGGACGAGACATCGGGCACGAGACATGTGCACGGTACTCGGGGCACGGAGACATGGGCACGGTGACACGGCAGCTCGCCGGAGACATCGGCGGCACGAACATCGGGGCACGAGACATCGGGGCAACGGGACATAGGGGCACGGGACAGTCGGGCACGGAGACCGTCGGGACAGGACGGAGACATAGGGGCACGGAGACATCGGGGCACTGACGTACATCGGGGCACGGAGACATAGGTGCACGGAACATCGGGGCACGGGACATCGTGGGAAGACATGGCCGGGCCGGAGACTAGGGCCGGAGACATAGGGCACTGAGACATCGGGGTATGGAACATAGGGGCAGGAGAATGGGGACGGAGACATCGGGGCACGGTGACTCGGCACGGAGCATCGGGCACGGAGACTCGGCAGCGGCAGGAGACTGGCACGCAGGAGACATCGGGGAGATCAGTGGAGAAGAGCAGTGGATCGGACAGCGTATCCCCGACAAGTAAGCAGATGTCTGACATCTGCAATCTATTCTTCACTGTTTTTTCACTTAATGATCTTGTGTTCACTGTTTTTCTTCTATTCTTCACTTTCTTCACATCTGCTAACTTGTCGGGAGATAATATACCGCGGAACAGTGAAGAATAGATTGCAGATGTTTGCATACTCTGCTAACTTATCGAAGACATTCTTTTTCAATTATATACACATTTTTCCCGAACCATGGTCCCTTTGAAAACATCTCGAGTCCCCATGTACTTCAATGGGGCTCGTTTATTCGAGACGACACTCGAGCATCAGGAAAAGTTTGTCTCGAATAACGGCACCCGAGCATTTTATTGCTCGCTTCATCTCTAACAATTACCAATTTTTTTTTGAAGCTCCTAACTTTGCATCATTTTGTTTTTTCACATGTGCTACAACTTTTGTCACGTATTGACAACATGTAAGAGTTTAGAGATTCCAGCTCGAAATGCCAAAGCTCACATCTTTATTACTTCTCGGCAGAGTAGGGCTGATCTTTACAGAAAGATGGTGAGGGAATACGTAGCTGACCGTACCATCATCCTAAATGATCACACAGCTCCCTTCAACTACTGGGTTTCAAAGCTGGACATGTGTGTACGCCTTGGAGGTTCTTGCCTGCCCTGCCACTAGCGTGCTGTCCGAGCGGGTTTTCAGTGCAGCTGGTGGCATCATCACTGATAAGCGTACACGCCTGTCGACTGACAGCGCTGACAGGCTGACGGTTATCAAGATGAATGAAGCCTGGATTTATCAGGATTTCCATTCTCCACCAGGTGAAAGAAGCTTAACCTGAATAATGTATGCACTCCTCCTCCTCATTTTCCTCCTTCTTCTCCTCTTTGTACACTAAAGCAGAGGAAACTGGCTATTTTTTGCCAGAGCCAACTGACTCGCTATAGTAGCTATAGTACTCTATGTATTTAATTTCTCTGGAGGGCCTCCTACCCGGTCCTCTGTTTTAAACAATTTTTGGGAGTGCCACATACAGGCACTCAATCTATTTAATTTTTCTGGAGGACCACCTACCTGCTCCTCTGATTTGAAAACTTTTTTGGACTGCTACATACAGGCACTCAATCTATTGAATTTTTCTGGAGGACCACCTACCTGCTCCTCTGGTTTGAAAACTTTTTTGGACTGCCACATACAGGCACTATCCAAATTTAATTGTCTCCATAGCAGCCCCCACACGTTGTCATTTTAGCTGCCGCCACATGTTGTCTCCATTGCTACCTCCACACGTCATCTCCATAGCTGCCTCCAAAAGTCGTCCGTATAGCTGCCTCCATACATCGTCCCATTACCTAACGAGCTGTGTCAGGCAGAATTTTAGGTTATTTTCATGGCTTTCGCATCAAACTTGTTAACTTTGTCGCCACCCTGCTGTGTTATCCACAAAATATACCCTCATTTTCTGAGGTTTCCAGGTGTTTGGCCAAGCTTCCCCGTGCAGAGCCTTGGTCCCCTTGAAAAATGCTCGAGTCTCCCATTGACTTCAATGGGGCTCGTTATTCGAGACGAGCACTCGAGCAACGGGAAAAGTTCGTCTCGAATAACGAGCACCTGAGCATTTTAGTGCTCGCTCATCTCTAGTAGTCAGCAAAGGAAACACAGAGTTAGCAGATCTAAGATACATCATTCAAAACTTGGATGATGTCCATCAATTCTGAATTAGAAGAAACCAGTCAGATGTAGTTACACTCATCTTCTCTTAAGAATTTTTTTCATATGAAAACGTAGAATCAAAACCAAACAACTTTATTGTGTACAAAGACATATTCTGCCCTGGACTAGTCAAATACTAATGAGATTTGGGCAAAATCTTTGTTAGCTCCCGGCCAAGCTCCTACAAAAACTATGTTGAAGGCCACCCTAAATATTGATTTTGATCATGTTGAATTATTTTGCATGTTGATTTTGCTAATAAAATAAACAATTACCAATTTTTTTTTGTAACGCTCCTACTTTGCATCATTTTGTTTTTCACATGTCTAAAACTTTTGCACAGTATTGCACATGTATAGATTTTAGAGATTTCAAGCTCGAAAATGCCAAAGCTCACATCTTTATTACTGGATTTAGTGTATTGTATCTTCTAGCATTGTGACTTTACTTGCATGGAACAATTGTCACTAATAGAAGCCCTTTAAATGGACAAACCTGTTAAATAGGAACTGGTGTATCAGACATAGCCTGAAAGTAGAAATGAGTGATGCTTCAAAGTCTACTAAAGTTAAAAAAAAATATTCTTCATAACATTTCAACTACTGAGTTGTATTGGAGATGTGTACAGATGGTTGTAGTATGTAATAAAAAGAATACAAATTTCATATCCCATCAATCTATTCCAACATAGACAATATTTGCAAAAAGCTCGGAATATGATATTTCGATCAGGACAGAATTTGCATCTTCTCAGGAGCCAAGTCATCTTTAATCATTTTATAGCACACCATGTACCAGAGTGATTCACCTCATACAGGCAGTCACTGACCTTCTCTCTTGTCCATAGCTATAGATACATTCAATGAAAAAAACAGCACTCAAGAAGTAAAGTGAAACTCTCTCGCCGGTGGGACAACTGTATATTCTATATAAGAAAAGTTTTGGTACAAAGACCCATCTCAAGTCACGATAGTCACAAGTTAGAACGATTGACCTTCTTCAGACAGTCACTCATCACCTCCATCGTACTGTACAGAGCTGCTTATAGATAGACACAACAATGACCAAAGCTTTGATCACGTTTCTCCTGGTTACAGACTGCGTATCCTTGCTCATTATTGTTCCTGGACACATCTTTATACTAGCTGTGCATATGTTGGAGTGGGTGAAGACCAAAAGACTTGATGTTAAAGATCAACTCAAATCTGTCATCCACATATTAGGCATCATTCATCGATTCCTGCTATTAAGCTTCCGATGTATTTTGTTTGCTGATAAAGTCCAGATGACCTTTTCTTCATGGATGACCTTTAACCTTTTGTCATTGTCCCTTGCATTCAGCGTCTGGCTCCTTTCCACCTGGCTCGCTATTCACCTCTGCTTAAAAGTTGTTCACGCCAACCAAAAACTCTACATGTCTATTCAACATTGGTACCCGAAGATGTTCCCATGGATCCTCCTCCCATCCATCCTTGCTTCACTACTAATAAGTGCTCCAGCTGCAAAGGATTTGTCAAACCTGAGCGTAAATTCTACGAAGAATTTGAGTGATTCACCCCTAAAATCATTTCTATCTTTAAAATTATTTTTGGGATTTTCGTCTTTTTGTTTTTTGATTTTTTTTACTTCCCTTTTTTGTATCCTTTTTTCCTTCTGCAGACACATCCAAAAAAGTTTTGGGATTCTGGAAGCTCACCTATCTGCAGGGAAGACTCTCATATCTTTGCTTTTTGTCAATCTCTTGTATTTTATTTTACTGATTTGTATAGTAGATAATTATGGTGGAGATCTATGGTTGCATATCATTCTTTTTGTACATGCGCTTTGCCATGCTTTTGGCTTAACAATTGTAATATGGGGGAGCAGGAAGCTGCGGAAAAAATTTTGTAGCATTTGGGGGAATAGTCTATGTGTAAAAGGGTAATAAAGGGGAATAATACAAAACACTTACATACTGGTGTATGCCCCATCTGGCAGGATCTGCTGTTCTTTTAGCTTCTTAGGACCTTGTTTTATGAAAAAAGGATTTTAAAAAGTATGCAAATCAGACTCATTTGCATAATTTTCAAAAGCTTTTTTTCATAACACAAGGTCCCAAAAAGCTAAAAGAACAGCAGATCCTGGGGGCACACACCAGTATGTCAGTGTGCTTGGTTTACAGTCCTTGAATTTGGTCGTAGATGTCCTTTAAGAGAGCCAGATGCAGAGTCAAAGACTGTAAAGAGCTCTGGTCAATTGTTGGTTTTATTGGGTTGGCTTTCAATCACCGGGAGTTGGGACTGGCACGTCTTATCCAGCGCCTTTGCATTATACTCTTAGTACTGTCTAAATAGATGATACATTAAAGGAAGAGAAAGGTTTGAAGTGAAAACCTCCATGTGGATTGTAACAGATTACATGAGCAAGCATTGGGGGACATTTATCAGGCCTCATATGCTGTATATTTATGGTACAAACCTTGAAATAATTGCAAATGTTAGCGCACTGTCAAGTGAGCGTGAAGGGTTGTGAAGGGAGGTGTGGATGGGCCTGCATCTGCGATATAGCTATAGCCTGCAAACATTCAGGCCTGATAGTTCACAGACTATACAGCAATTGTATGCCAGATATTGATAAATGTCCAGATAGAAAAAGAAAAAATTGTTTGCTGGTGCGCTTGGTCTGGGTCCAAGATAAGTATATATAAGAGAAATCTCTCATTGATAAATGTAACCAATTTTCTTTATTGTATAATACCATACAGTAGGGTTACTACCGTATATACTCGAGTATAAGCCGATCCGAGTATAAGCCGAGGCCCCTAATTTTACCACAAAATACTGGGAAAACCTATTGACTCGAGTATAAGCCGAGGGTGGGAAATGCATTGGTCACAGCCTCCCCAGTATATAGCCAGCCAGGCTCTGCCCCAGTGTATATAGCCAGCCAGACCCTGCCCCAGTGTATATAG
>WNYA01000400.1:134858-169487 GCA_019512145.1 Engystomops pustulosus
CTGCTACTGTATAGTACCATATACTGCCCCTACTGCGTAGTACCATACAGTGCCCAGCCTGTATTGCACCATATAAGGCCTCGGCTGTATAGCATGATACAATGCCCCTACTGCAAAATTTTCATTATGATTTGCATTTGTAACTATTATTTCAAACTGTTAGTTTATGAAGGTAGTTATTTCTTTGGCTTTATATAATTGTAATGAAATAGAATCTATTTACTTTTAGGAAAGTCTGGTAGAAATACATTAAAAATTGTGAATAATTAAAGTTTTCAAATAAATTTAAATACAATTTCTTTTCATTTCTTTTTTATAACATTGTAAAATTTACTTATTAGTGTTTTGTGTTTGACTTTGCTATCATTGTCTTTTTCAACTTTCAAGTTTGGATATTTCAGAAATTAAAAGAAGCTCTATGAAAAATAATGTGGTGCTGTTATTTTTAATAAAGTAATCTAGTAATTTTAGTGTAACTTCAACGTTGAACTTTGAACTTTACAGCACTTTTTTTCCTCCTAGTCCCCTCCATTCCTGAGACATGAGCACTGGGATCTGACGATTCCGAGGGCTGTATGGTCAGAGAGGAGGACCCACAGCACGGGTGGGAGGGGTATGCTTATGCTAAAATCCTCTGACACCTTCCAATCAGCGTTGGAGGGTGTCAGAGAAGAGATTCATTTCTAAAGGGCTGAGTACGCACTGCAAAGTGCTCACGGGTCAGGATACAAGTGCCTACATGCCGGTATGTTCAGTTTAGGATGTTTGGGGTGGTGAAAGGTCCTCTTTAAATCCACTTCACACATGTGGATCTGAACATACAATTCTGTAGGGGCCACTACATAGATTCAGGGGCACTTTACAGTTTCTTTCTAGTCCCTGTGCCTACTGAGATATCAGTAAAGATATCTGACCATTATAATTCTCTCTACTGTCATAGAGAAGTTGCTTAACCCCTAGGCGCACCAGGACGTTATAGTACATCCCCGGGGCTAGATGCTTAGCGCACGGGGACGTTCTATAACGTCCTGCTTCTGGCACCGGCTCACGAACAGAGCCGGTACCAGAAGCAGCGGCTGTCAGCTGTCTAGTACAGCTGACAGCCTGCGCTAACACCCGCGAACGGAGCCGGCTCCGATCGCGGTTGTTAACCCCTTACACGCCGCGGTCAAACATGACTGTATAGTAATATATAGTGCCCCTCCTGTATAGTAATATATAGTGCCCCTCCTGTATAGTAATATATAGTGCCTCTTCTGTGTAGTACCTGTAGTGTAGAATAATGTCCCTAATGTATAGTGTCATATAATGTCCCTACTGTATACTACCATGAAGCACTGCTGCTGCACAGTACCATATAGTTTCTGTACCGTGTGGTATCATATAGTGCCCCTGCTGTGTACTTCCATTAAGTTCCTTTGCTGTATAGTGCCATACAGTGCAGCTAGTAGATATTCCCCCATAGTGCCCCTGATGTATAGTGTTATATAGTGTCTATATTATATATTACCATAAAACACTACTGCTGTATACGTACTATATAGTACCTCTTCTCTGTAGTACCATAAAGCTCCTCCAGTATATAGTATCATATAGTGTCCCTACAATATACTACCATGAAGCACTACTATGTATAGTACCATATGGTTTCTCTACCATAGGGTATCATGTAGTGTCTCTGCTCTGTAGTATATACATATAGTTCCTCTGCTGTATAGCACCATATACATCCCCTACTGTGTAGTATAATATACTGCCCCTACTGTGTAGTACCATATACTACCCCTACTGTATAGTAGCATATACTGCCCCTACTGTGTAGTTTTATATACTGCCACTACTGTGTAGTACCATATACTGCCCCTACTGTATAGTACTATACAGTGCCCAGCCTGTATAGCACAATACAATGCCCCTATTGCAAAATTTTCATTATGATTTGCATTTGTAACTATTATTTCAAACTGTTAGTTTATGAAGGTAGTTTTTTCTTTGGATTTATATGATTGTAATGAAATAGAATCTATTTACTTTTAAGAAAGTCTGATAGAAATACATTAAAAATTGTGAATAATTAAAGTTTTCAAATAAATTTAAAAACAATTTCCTTTTATTTCTTTTTTATAACATTGTAAAATTTACTTATTAGTGTTTTGTGTTTGACTTTGCTATCATTAACTTGTCTTTTTCAACTGTCTGTTTGGATATTTCAGAAATTAAAAGAAGCTCTATGAAAAATAGTGTGGTGCTGTTATTTTTAATAAAGTAATTTAGTAATTTTAGTGTAATTTCAATGTAAATTTAGAGGTTGAACTTTGAACTTTACAGCACTTTTTTTCCTCCTAGTCCCCTCCGTTCCTGAGATATGAGCCCTGGGATCTGACGATTCCGAGGGCTGTATGGTCAGAGAGGAGGAGCCACAGCACGGGTGGGAGGGGTATGCTTATGCTAAAATCCTCTGACACCATCCAATCAGCGTTGGAGGGTGTCAGAGAAGAGATTCATTTCTAAAGGGCTGAGTACGCTCTGCAAAGTGCTCCCGCGTCAGGATGCAAGTGCCTACATGCTGGTATGTTCAGTTTAGGATGTTTGGGGTGGTGAAAGGTCCTCTTTAAATCCACTTCACACATGTGGATCTGAACATACAATTCTGTAGGGACGGTACACAGATTCCAGAGCACTTTACAGTTTCTTTCTAGTCCCTGTGGCTACTGAGATATCAGTAAAGATATCTGACCATTCTAATCCTCTCTACTGTCATAGAGGAGTTGCTGGAAGGGGGCGTGCATTATGCTAATCTTCTAAGTAGAAGGATATCATAACACATGCCCCCTCCTCTGCTTCAGCTTCTCCTCTCTGACAGTGGAGTGGATTACAATGGTCAGAAATATTTACTGATATCTCAGCAACTGCAGTTTCCATGAGTCACTGTAGTCGACCCTACAAAGCGGTATATTACTCTCCACATGTATGAGATGGCGAAAGGTCCTCTTTAAAGCCACTTTGACTCATTTCTGCCACAGTTAGAATTTGCTGTGGAATATTTACTGTAGAGATATGAATATATTTGTAAATTCAAAGATTTTTTCAAGCATCGAATCGAATCCAAATATTTTCTGGACAAAGTCTAGCAGTGTCATAAAATATCCAATGATGACAAGGGATATCTAATGGTTTCCACTAGTGCCCCTTTCCCCCACATTCATTAGGCTTCCATCGTTACCATTTCAGCGAAATAAAAATAAGTCATAGATAATTCAGATAGGAACATGTCTTTTAGAGGACTAGAGAGGGTTGTGTTCTGATTTCTAAGACAATTAAAGTAAACAATTTGGTCCAATGACATTTTTTTTTCAGCCAGAATACCAATTCAATCCGAGTCCCTTTCTTGTTATCTTACAAAAAATTTCTAAAACATAACTTTTAATATTGTTCCTTAAAATAATCCCTTAACAAATATGCATGCCAAAACTTCTATCCTAATAGTTAAATACATAAGGCATTCAATATCATCTAGAGCATCCTGTATGTAGAAAAAGTGTGAGACACTAGATAAATTGTTTGCAGGTAGAACATCTGACACCTCTGGTAGCCTCAATAACCATCAATTGCTTCAGACAGACTCAATAACCATGTTAATGGAAAGATCTTACCACGTTTTCAGATATGTCTGTGGATGATGGAATGAGATCTTTTGTAAATCATGCAAACACAAGTGCCTAATCATCCCTGTGATCCATCCTGAACCCGAAAAGATAGCTCTAGTCCTTACATTGGTGGTTCCAAGACTCACCCTGAGAGTCCTAAGACCCTCTATATGGATGTCAAATGGCTGGATATTGAGCACCGTACCTGGCTAACCTGGCTCGAGCACAACTGATTTTTGTGAACTCGGGAAACCTTCGTTGTAGTATACAAAAGTATGATGGACTTCCCATCTGCCAGCAAAACAGCAGCATCAGCATCGGTGATCCATCTGCCACCGATCAACAGGAAGTCCTTGTATCATATTTCTGTATAATCGTTCCTGTGCAAGGTGCGCAGTCCATGAGATCAGGTTGACATACGATGCAGCTTAAGTGGGCAGTACACGTTTGTGTGAAGGCAGCCTTAGGATGTTGGACAATTAAAGATTGAAAATGACAAACAGTTTAAAAAGAATTAAAAATAAAGAATCAATACAATGATTTTCTTTATAGCCAATATAAAGATGACAAAGTTGAGTTACACATCAATCCATTGAGAAGGAATGTTCCTTCCACACTACATCATGGAGGGGGTCTGGTGTGTATGAAACATGTAGATCTGTGGCATGTGACTGGTGTATAGGAGTATGTGTACTATGTGTGCTGTACTAAGTGTTACCAATGTGTGGTCTGAACATATCTAAATACTTGACTAATGTATTTGTTTTATAAGATTTGAAGGCATCAAAAGTCATCTACCACTCAGAGTTTGTACATGTATTTTTATGCAGTCTGTGCCCGTATTCTGGCGCAGACTGATTAATAAATGTAGCTCATTGAGGTCAGAGACAGGCCAGGGTCAGGGCAGTGGAAGATCAAACAGCTATGATACAAGCCAAACTTTAGGTTGGGCAGCTATAGCTCAGGCTATTGTCATCTCCGAGAATCAGTAAAACCGGATTGTAGGTCAGAGACCTTAAGAAGTAAATAGAGTCTGGTACATATAATTTGCAGGCATCTTCCTGTGGGTCAAAGAGTCAGATGCACGTGGTGAACGTGGTGCAGATGACAGCAATAGTGGACCAGGCGGAGAGAGGAGTAGACTAGAGAGAGGATGTTTGTGACCATGTTCAGGAGAGAAGTTAACATGCCCTTCAATGTGATGTAAATTTAATCCATCTTGCTCTCCACTTGCTGTAAGTTTTCAGGACCAGATGAAGCAAATCAGCCCTTGTAGGAAAGGTATTATTTTCAGCATGTGCTTCTGTATGTTTTGTTTCATAAAGTAGCTCCACAGCGCAGAATTTCTGTGGCTCATATATGTGGTTGAGCTGTCAGAGGCTAACCCTTAAACCACATAGCGATTTGAAAGAGCAGGGAAAAGAAGTAGTGTAGCCCCTAAATCCAAAGAACTTGTAGCACTGCAGTGAGAGGACCACATGCGGTGGATCCTTACTGCTGATGTATTCACATTATTACAAATTGTATTCTCCCACTGGGGACTTATAGAGAAACAAGGAAGCAGGAAGATTAAGTTGAATTCATAATGTATACAGTGGGGCAGATTTACCTACCCGGTCCATTCGCGATCCAGCGGCGCGTTCTCAGAGGAGGATTCGGGTCTCCCGGAGATTCACTAAGGTAGTGCATTCCGTTGGAGTTCACTGGAGTTCACCAAGCTATCGCGGGTTCAGGTAATTGCGTGTCAAGCAACACTATTTTTAAAAAAATACGGCGGTTTTTCCGAATCCGTCGGGTTTTCTTAAGGCCACGCCCCCCATTTCCGCCGCGTGCATGCCGGCGCTGATGCGCCACAATCCGATCATGTGCGCCAAAATCCCGGGCAATTCAGGGAAAATCGGCGCAAATCGGAAAAATACAGGTAACCCGACGGAAAAACGTGATTCAGGCCCCTAGTAAATGACCCCCATTATGTATACACATGTAAAAACATAGGAATAGATACAAAAGATAAAGAATAAAATGATAACGGATTAGTGTTCCGGTATGGTGCCTTCACTAATACATTCTGGCATCAGTTTCCCTTCCTTATTTTGGCTTTCATAATCCTTCCCCCTTCAAAATGTGTATGAGCGCCCTATTTTTGTACCTGTGCATCTCCTCATTGGGATCCACTCTTTTGGATTACTTTCAACCATGAAATGGTTGAGCCCAACCACTCAAAGTGAGCAACAATTTTAACAATGCACCATAGGATAACCCTTCACTTGGGAACCATGTTTCCCTCAATTTTTTATATTTACAGTTTCAGTGACCCCTTAGCCACCCACTGCCCTCTAAATTCTATTTTACATTGATTTAAGTCAATAAGACACAAGAAAAATAAATTTTAAAGAAAACTGACTAACAATGCCTGCTGACAAAGGATCACAAGTACTCCTCATATCACCTAAAATTGAGGCACTGTACCTTAATTATAGTCACTTTTCTTATATGCAAATTAACTTTTCTGGCTCATGTCTCCTTGCTTTGACTCTTCTCCTCTGCCAGGTTGACAGAGAACCACACCCCCTTATTTTAACTGATAGTTTTGTGTCTCTTCAAATTACTGCCATGTCAGACATACAAAGCTGTATTTAGTTATAGGAAATACTGGGGCACATTTACTAAGGGTCCGTCGGACGCATCTCCGTCGGGATCCCAAATTTTTCTGTTTTGTGCTGGATTGCCCCGGGGTTTTGGCACACGCAATCAGATTTTGGCGCCTAGGCGCCGACTTTCATGTGACACAAATCGGGGGCCGTGGCCATCAAAAACCTGACTGATTTAGACAAACCGCAGAATTTAAAAATCGAATTGTGTCCCAAGAGCAGCACTTACATGCACCGGGAAGAAGAAGGTGAACTCGCGCAGACCTCAGCGGGGAAGTGACACATGCAGGAAATTGGACGCACGATCTTAGTGAATCGCGGCAGCTCTGAATCCTCGTCGGACATTCTGGATCGGCAGCGTCAACAGGATGGGTAAGTAAATGTGCCCCATTGTGCCCATTTTTTTTACATGGTGCCATGTGTTACATTTATATCATGTAACGAAAGTGACATCATATAAGGTCCTTTATAGAGATGGGCGAATCTCTTCTAATGATTAGAATGGTTAGAATTTCAGGAAAAATTTGATTCGCCACGAAGCCGAAGTTTATGCTGATTCGCAAGAACGAAGTTGTTTTTTTCCCCCAGAGCCCTCTTTACAGAAATGTCCACAGTAGAGCCCCCCTTTACAGGAATGCCCAAATATGATGCCCCCTTTTTACTGAAATGTCCACAGCAGAGCCCCCCTTTTACAGAAATCTCCATAAAAGAGCCCCGTTTACAGAAATGTCCACAGCAGAGCCCCCTTTTAATGAAA
This sequence comes from Engystomops pustulosus, assembly GCA_019512145.1. Lineage (NCBI taxonomy): Eukaryota > Metazoa > Chordata > Amphibia > Anura > Leptodactylidae > Engystomops > Engystomops pustulosus. The sequence goes on from WNYA01000400.1 coordinate 141,914, forward strand.
TGTCCACAGCAGAGCCCCCTTGTAATGAAATGTCCACAGCAGAGCCCTGGTTTACAGAAATGTCCACAGCACAGCCCCCTTAACAGAAATGTCCACAGCAGAGCCCCCTGTACAGAAATTTCCACAGCAGAGCCCCCCTTTACAGAAATGTCCATAGCAGAGCCCCCCTTAACAGAAGTGTCCACAGCTGATGCCCCCTTTTACAGAAATGTCCATAGCAGAGCCCCCCTTTTAATAAAATGTCAACAGCAGAGCCTCTCTTTACGAAATATCCACAGCAGAGCTCGTTTAATAAAATGTCCACAGCAGAGCCCCCCTTTTAATAAAATGTCAACAGCAGAGCCCCCTTTACAGAAATTTCCACAGCAGAGCGCCCCTGTACAGAAATGTCCACAGAAGAGCCCCCCTTTTAATGAAAGGTCCACAGCAGGTCCACTTTGATTCACCATGAATCCTAAGTATACGGTGATTCTTGGGAATTAAGTTTTTTTTTCCCCTTTATTACCAAAATGGGTGAGGACGGGAGCCAAACAGCCGCAGTGTACAAATCCCGCTTGGAGGTCCAAGTAAGCAGTGGCACAGGGGCTCAGCGAGGCAGCAGCGGCTCAGTGCAGAGTGTTGGCGGTAAAATTACCACCTCGCCGGTGTGGCAGTTTTTTGTAAAGACACCAGAGGAGCTGAGCGTGGGTATATGTCGTATCTGCGGGAAGAAAGTGAAGTGTGGCCAGGGAGCTAACCTTGGAGCCAGGGCCCTGCACCAACACATGCAGCGTCACCATCCAGTGGCCTGGGAGAAACGTGCAACAGATGTGGAGGTCCATCCTGCAGGCGAAGCAACAGCAGCACCTAGTGGCACACATGCCATTTCAGCAAGTCAAGGCTCCAGCACCTCTGCCGAAGGGAGCTGATCTCCCGGTCCAGATGCTCCTGCTCCTCACTACGCATGGTGCCAGCAACCATTGAGCAAGGCGATTACAAAGAGACAACTCTATGCGTCCAACCATCCTAAGGGGCAGAAGCTGACCGTGCTCTTGTCGAAGTTGTTGGTGCTGTAGTCTCTCCCTTTCCAAGTTGTGGCCAATGCACCCTTCAGAGAACTAATGGCTTGTGCCTAACCGAGGTGGAGAGTTCCTAGCTGCAATTTTTTTTCCAAAATGGCTGTGCCAGCCCTTCACCAATATGTAGAACAGAAGGTGGGCCAGTCCTTGAGCTTATCAGTTTCTTCCAAGGTGCACGGCAGCGCGGACGTGTGGAGCTGCAACTATGGTCAGGGCCAGTATATGTCCTTTATGGCCCACTGGGTGAATGTGTTTCCCGCCCAGCCACACCAACAACTTCATCAAGAGACGGCGCTTTCTCCTCCACGTTGTCAAATTGCTGCTCCTGCGCCAGTGGCTGCCTCCTCCTCCTCCTTCTCCACCACCACCTCAGCCTCCACAAGTGCTGCTCCATCATACCACATTTGCAGGGCACAGCGGTGTCACGCAGCTCTACACCTGGTTTGCCTGGGCTAACGAAGTCACACAGGGGAGGAACTGCTCCGCGCCATGCAAGAAGAAATCAATGTGTGGCTTTCTCCACGACAACTAAAAATCGGAACCATGGTGACAGACAATGGGAGGAACATGGGTCTGCGCTGCACCGGGGAGGGATGGTCCATGCGCCCTGCATGGCGCACATGTTCAATCTGGTAGTCAACAAGTTCCTGAAGTCCTCCACCCATCTGCAAGAAATTCTAAAAATGGCCAGAACACTGTGCAGGCACTTCAGTCATTCTTACAAAGCCAAGCACACCCTCCTTGAGTTGCAGCGTCAGAACGTTTTCCCCCAACATAGTCTGATATGCAACGTTTCCACCCGTTGAAATCCCAGCCTCCATATGTTAGACCACCTGTATGAACAGAGAAAAGCCATTAATGATTTTTCGTAGTACTCCCCTGTGTAACTTTGATGTCAGCCACTGGCAGCTCATGCGTGACACCTGCCGTTTGCTCAGGCCTTTTGAAGAGGCCACGTTATTTGTCAGTCGTCAGGACTGCGGGATGAATAACGTCATTTCACTGCTTCATGTCCTGGAACTCATGCTGCAAAATCTGTCTGGTCAGGGCGCTGGAGAAGTGGAGACTACATCTCATGGCCACATGAGTCCGGTGGGGGCTGAACTGGAGGAGGAGGACATTGGAGGACATTGGAACATCCAGAGGAGGTATAAGACGAGGCAGATGACCTAGAAGCACCGTGGCAGTATACTGTGGAGATGGAGGCCAGGAGTCCTTCAGAGTCACTTGCGCAGATGGCCCGCAGCATGCTGCTTTGCTAAACTAGTCACAGCCAAATAGTCAACATCCACCATAGGGATGATATTTGGCTCTCTACCGGTCCAAAATGGGTGACTTTTTTCCAGCTGCCAGGAAGGAGGAACAACTGGTGTACTATAGAGAAATATTGTGCAGACAGTTGGCTGCTGCCTATGTGCAACATTTTCCATACTCTGTCAGGGGTTGTCAGGACTTGAACCAGCAGACTCCACTGTTCCAGGCTGCAGCTCTACCAACTGAGCTAAGCAACAAGCTGGACAGCTCCAGTGCTGATCCGTGGCCTAGTTTTTGACTTTCCTGTTCCTAGTTCCTGTTTCCCTGGCCTTGCTCCACCCCTTCCTAGATTGGACTTCCTATTTAAACCCAGCCTTGCCTTTACATCCTTGCAAGATTTTTGTGCTTCCAGCCTGTAGTCTAGCTTGTCTCCTTCTCTCCTGTGATTGCTGATCTTTTGTGCTACGACCTCCGGCTTCCTCCAGACTACGATTTCTGCCTGCAATAACTCAAGTAAGTTCCAACACTTAGACTCCAAAACCAGACCCAGATCATTACAGGGGGATTCCTGGCAGTCATTGCTCGCCTACTACTGTCACGGCTGCTGTGGGGAGCTGGGGGGTAGGAGCAGTAGCAGCTCCATAAGCAGAAGCTTAAGTCTGGATTCCTTAATAAGCAGCTTCCTTCTCCCGCCTATTGAGGAGGATAGCCGTCACCAGCAGCAGCAGGACATGAAGCAGATCCTGTACCAGCAGGTGGTGGCACTACTGGGCAGCCCAACTTGATGCATGGCTGGAACTTGCGGAGTTTGCAGTTGAGAAGCTGTCCTGCCCGGCCAGTAGTGTGGTATCAGAGCGGGTGTTCAGTGCGGCGGGGGCCATCATTACCCCAAGGAGAACCCGCTTGTCCACCCATAATGTGGAGAGACTGACCTTTGTCAAGATGAATCAGGCTTGGATTGGCCAGGATTACAACTCACCAATGCCTAATGCATCAGATTAGATCAGCCATGACGCCTCCTCCAAACATTGAAAAATGAGTCTGTGGGCTCCTGCTGCTGCCGCCACCTCCACAGTCTTATCATTGTGCCACTTTGTGGCCTACCATGTTTCCGCCAACCCCATTATTTGTCATTGTGCCACTCTGTAGCCTACTCATGCTGCTGCCCACTGACCGCTGTCTCACTTGAACACCCTGTGATTTCCATAATGCTGTTTTCACCCTCCATCGCTCTATGGCGTTGCCACTATGTTTGGTTTTCCCCTTCATTTCATCTGTCAGAAGGATGAAAAGCTTCAGGATTGAGCCAAAAGCAGGAGTGGATACAGAACACAGAGGACATGCAAGTATCCCATTTTCTGCTCATCTCTGGATCATATTCTGGATCCACTCCTGTTTGTTTTGGCTTTAGCAATACTGATGGATTATTGAAAGAGGACACTGACGGGTGAAAAGAAGGGCAAAATGATCAGTGACGTCAATGCAGAATTACTGCGGACACCTTCTGCACTCTTTAGGATGGTTTCTACATGTATCCGCGTGTAACAGAACAGGTTCTGTAGTAATCTATAGAATCATCTGATGTCAGTGTAATAGAGTGCACTCTGTGATGTTATAGTGGGATCTTGGCCCTCAGCTCGGTCCTTTCGAGCTGGCACAGACGTTACCTTGTCAGGCTGCGTTCCCGCTTCGCTTATTTGGGGAAGTTGGCCTCTGTAAGTGCACATGGAAGTGAAGACTGAAGCGATTCTAAGAGCGGCGGCTGTCATGTGCGTGTCATACTAAAACACAGCATTGTCTGAAGACCAAACCACGCTCCCTATGCATATTTAAGCATGGCACAGTGTTCTACAACACCCTACAGGCTCTCTGCAGTCAGGAAATACCTGTTTTTTAACATGATTCGTCAGAATTCAATTTGAGTCGAATCAAAGTTTTTTGAAAAATGTAGCAAATCGAATTTCAACATATTTGCCCATCTCTAGTACCCGGCTCCACCCTAGAGGGGTATGTTCTTGGTCAGACTGTACCCGGCAACACACTAGAGGGGTATGTTCTGGGCTAGACTGTACCCAGCTCCACACTCTAGGGGTATGTTCTGGGTCAGATTGTACCCGGCTCCACACTAGAGGGGTATATTCTAGGCCATATTGTATCCGGCTCCCCACTAGAGGGGTATGTTCTGGGCTAGACTGTACCCGGCTCCACACTCTAGGTGTATGTTCTGGGTCAGACTGTACCCGGCTTCACACTAGAGGAGTATGTTCTGGGCCATATTGTATCCGGCTCTGCACTAGAGGGGTATGTTCTGGGCCAGACATCCGGCACCTGGTAACATGGGAGGACTTGCCAATATGGCCCCTTGTTTTCCATAGTCTATCGAGCTGGATGTGGAGGGTGACGGGTAACTGGATCATTTTGTTAATTCCTGGGATTTCAATGCCTTTTGTGTTAAAATTGGATGCTGCTCCCTGCTGCATGGACCAGGGGGCGCACCTGTAGGATGGGTGAAGGCGCCATGTGGAAGCTTTACACAAGGGGATCTCCACCACCAATCATAGGGTAGATATACAAGAAACCTGCGGGGACCGCACCACAAGGCGAAGGACCGGCAGAGACTCATCGCATCCCCATCGTAGACTGACAATGGAGGCAACTTCAGATCTGTGGTGGATGGAGCTCGTAGTCATCAGAAATATCTGTCACATACAGCGAATCCTAAATGTAAGCAGATTAGAGGATAATTGTCTGATCACCGACTGCAGCTAATTATTCATTAGGAGCCGCTGCAGATTCTTCTTATTTTGCTCTCGTCTTTGTAATTACTTCTGAATGGAAATGTTCATCTCTCCGGTGACAGACGCAATTCACACAGAGATAACAAGATGCTATTTGATGCCTCCTCGTACTGACATGATCCCGAGTCCTGGAGCCGGTTCTCTGTCCTCGATGTGGACCTACCCTAACCCTAGCCTTCTGTCTCCATCCATCCAGGAATCAGAGAAGACCACAAACTGCAGGGATCAAAAGACAAAATGAGACTAATGGACAAAAACATCTGATCAAAAACGACAGGGTCAGACTTTCCTGTGTCGGGAAACCACAGATGGGCCCTGAAACTGTTTGGCTTCACTCCCTGTACGGCAATGACCTGTCCCCTGCCGGTGCTAGGTCCTTCCCCTGCCGTCCGTGCCAGGACTTATAATGATGTAGTGGGAAATCAGCTCCCTCCAATACCAGCGTTCCCCAGTAATGGGTGATGAGTGATGATGTCATCATGTATGCCAGCATTACATCACAGAGGAAGATGAGAAAAGGAGAGCTCCTGGGGAACGGGGAAAGGTAAGTATGGGGTGTTTATAATTTTTTTTTAAAATAATTTAAAACAAGGAAAGGAGGAGCTGTAGGGGCCACAATATGAGGAGGAGATGAGAGGTCACAATATGAGGAGGAGATGAGAGGCCACAATTGTGGGCTCCTCCAGCTGCTGCTGCTCTGATGCCACCTTCACACTATATCATTGTGCCACTCTACAGGCTCCTGCTGCTGCTTCTGATGCCACCAACACACTTTATCATTGTGCCACTCTGCCGCTCTTGCTGCTTCTTATGCCACCTTCACACTATATCATTGTGCCACTCTGCGGGCTCCTGCTGCTTTTGATGCCACCTTCACACTATATCATTGTGCCACTCTGCAGGCACCTGCTGCCGCAAGATGGCACAATGATATAGTGTGAAAGGTGGCACAGTAGCAGCAGGAGGACCCAAATAGTGGCACAAGATGCCACATAAAATAGTGTGAGGGTGGCATCAGATAGCAGCAGGAGCAGCAGAGTGGACACAGGATATGTATAATAGTATCATAAATCATAGTATATAAGGCTGGAAGGAGACGCAGTCCATCAGTCCAACTTCAAGAATTAAATAAATGTTTTATCCCCCATAACCTGTGATATTTTTTCTCTCCAGAAAGTCATCCAGGCCTCTCTTGACATGTACTAGAGTCGGCCATAACAACCTCCTGCGGCAGAGATTTCCTAGTCTCATGCTCGTACAGTAAGAACCTTTGTCTATGGTGATGGTAGAATCGCCTCTCCTCTAGGCGTAGAGGATGCCCCTTGTCCTGGTACAGGCCTAGGTATAAACAAGATCTTTGGAGAGATCTTGTCTGTCGTTCAGGTATTTGTACATTGTAATGAGTCTCCCCTCAGTCGTCTTTTTTCTAAAACTGAATAATCCCAAAGTTTGTTAATCTGTCATTGTATTCTAGTCCCCCCCATTCCCCTAATATCCTTGGTTGCTCTCCTGCCCCGTTCCAGCTCTACTATATCCCTTTATTACACTGGTGCCCAAAACTGTACACTCAATATTCCAGTGTGGTCTGACCAGGGATTTTATAAGGGCGCAGAACTATGTCTTTATCATGAGAATCTATCCCTCTTGATTACATCCCATTATTTATTTGCCTTAGCAGGCAGCCGCCTGGCTTGGGTCACTAAAATTAAGTTTACCATCACCAAAATACGCCCAAGTCCTTTCCAGCTTCGTTTTACTAGTAGTAATGACCGTTTAGAACATAATTATACTTTTTGTTGTCCATGGCCATGGGCATAACTTACATTTATCTACAAAAACCTCATCAACCATTCTCTCTGCCTATCCCTCACGTTCCACAAATCCCTCTGTAAGCTAAACTATCGACCTCAGGATTATTACTTACACCAGTTAGTATCATCTGCACATATTGAACTTGACTGTGTAAACACCACTACAAGTCATTAATAAAAATATTAAAAGAAGTGGCCCCAATACTGACCCCTGTGGCACTCCACTGAACATATACCCAATCTGAGAATGTGCATTAATGACACCCTCTGTTTTCTATCACTAAGCCATTACTTACGCCCAGATACACAGATTTTTCCCTATTCCCAGCAGTCTCATTTATTTTTATCACCAACCTTTATGTGGCACTTGTGTCAAATGCCTTTGAGAAGTCCAGATATACAACATCCACAGCGTCCCCCGATCAAGTCTTGAACTTACCTCCTGTAGATTAGTTCTGACAGGACGATCTCTCATAAACCCATGCTGACGCTGGGTTATAAGGTTGTGCACAGTGAGATACTCCAGGATAGCATCTCTAATAAACCCCTCCAAATATTTCCCCACCACACAGTTTAGACTTACTGGTCTGTAGTTTCCAGGATCGCTATTGATCCCTTTTTTGTATATGGTACCAACACTTTGCTATGCGCCATCCTGTGGAACATAACCAGTCCTCAGTTGAATCTTCAAATATAAAAATAATGGTCGGTCTAGTCACCGTGAAATAATTCAGCAGAACCCGGGGGTGTATGCCCTTGGCCCAGGTGATTTATCTATCTTATGTGGTGTCGAGACGGCACCGTAACCTCTCTGGTTCGTTAAAAATATTGACATTATAAAAAAGAATTTACATTATTCCTCATGTGTGTCTTCCACCCAGGCGAGTTTCCTGCGGTAAAGAAAGTGAGAAGGCGACATTCTAGTTGATTGGACCTTCTCACTCCTTCACCACGACCCCATGTTATTTCTAAGGGACCAACACTCTCCTGTCTTATTTTTCTTATCATTTATATACTTGAAAATAATTGCGGATTATTTTTGCTCTCCATGGCAATATTCTCTCAGTCTCTATTTTTGCGCCTTATCTGTTTTTACAGGATTTATTTTTTCTCTCTATAATCCTGTAATGCCTCATCGCTACCTTCAGCGTTTAGCACCTTAAACGCTTTATCTTCTCGCTTATTGCTTTCCTTACAAGACTAGTTAGCACATAGGCTTTTTCTTGTCCCTTTATGCTTTTTCCCATAGAGTATGTGTTTCTCACAGGACTTTTCAGAATATATGAGAAAAAGTCCATTGTGGGGGGGCTTTGTTCTTTGAGAGCATTATCCAGTCTATGCCTTTAAGGTTTCCCTTAGTTGATGAAAATTTGCCCTCAGAAGTTTAGAGTGTTGGTTGCCATTCACTAACGTGCTTAGTAAAGCGTATACAAATATCAATGATATTATTGATCATATTCCCCAAGGTCCCCCCAACCTTAGTTTTTTATACCCTATCAAGGTCTTGTTGGTAAGACTAGGTCCCGCCAGTGCCCCCCCCTCTTGTTGCTCCGACTAAAGGATAGTTGCCGCCAGGTATATTGTCTTTTGTTTAGACAAGAACCTGCACCTCTTTGAAGGAACCTGCAGGTTTCTGCCCCCAGTCAATATCTGGGTAATTAAGTCCCCCTGATAAGTACTTACCACCATGCTTTGAAGCAGCATCATGTCACTTATCGCATTCCCTGCTGCCTCACATTATATTTGGAGCCAGGCTCCTGCTGCTGCTGCTGCTACTGATGCCACCAACGCACTATATCATTGTGCCACTCTGCAGGCTCCTGCTGCTGCTACTGATGCCACCTTCACACTATATCATTGTGCCACTCTGCAGGCTCCTGCTGCTTCTGATGCCATCTTCACACAATATTATTGTGCCACTCTGCGGGCTCCTGCTGCTACTGATGCCACCTACACACCATATCATTTTGCCACCCTGTGGGCTCCTGCTGCTGCTTCTTTTTTGATGCCACCTTCACACTATATCATTGTGCCACTCTGCAGGTGCCTGCTGCTTCTGATGCCACCTTCACACAATATTATTGTGCCACTCTGCTGCCCTTGCTGCTTCTGATGCCACCTTCACACTATATCATTGTGCCACTCTGTGGGCTCCTGCTGCTTCTGATGCCACCAACACACTATATCATTGTGCCACTCTGTGGGCTCCTCCTGCTGCTGCTACTGATGCCACCTTCACACTATATCATTGTGCCACTCTGCGGGCTCCTGCTGCTGCTACTGATGCCACCAACGCACTATATCATTGTGCCACTCTGCGGGCTCCTGCTGCTTCTGATGCCACCTTCACACTATATCATAGTGCCACTCTGCAGGCTCCTGCTGCTTCTGATGCCCCCTTCACACTATATCATTGTGCCACTCTGCGGGCTCCTGCTGCTGCTGCTGCTTCTGATGCCACCTTCACACTATATCATTGTGCCACTCTGCAAGCTCCTGCTGCTGCTTTTGATGCCACCAACATACTATATCATTGTGCCACTCTGCCGCTCTTGCTGCTTCTGATGCCACCTTCACACTATATTATTGTGCCACTCAGTGTAAAAAGAGTGCACTCTTTGATGTTATAGTGGGATCTTGGCCCCAGCTCAGTCCTTTCGAGCTGGCACAGACGTTACCTTGTCAGGCTGCGTTCCCGCTTCGCTTATTTGGGGAAGTTGGCCTATGTAAGTGCACATGGAAGTGAAGAGTTAAGCGATTCTAAGAGCCGCGGCTGTCATGTCCGTGTCATACTAAAACACAGCATTGTTTGAAGACCAAACCACGCTCCCTATGCATATTTAAGCATGGCACAACGTTCTACAACACCCTACAGGCTCTCTGCAGCCAGGAAATGGCTGTTTTTTTAATGTGATTCGTTTTGATTTGGGTCGAATCGATTTTTTTCGAAAAATTCGGCGAATCAGGTCGAAACGAATTTTAACAAATTCGCCCATCTCTATTTGGGATCTATTATTAGTACTTTTTACCAGCTCATTAGGATTGACTCTTATTGTAAAAACATATCAGGACTGATTTTTGCTGCTTATACTTATATGCATATGCAGGTGACTTTTATTTTCATCATTGAATAGTGACTTTGATCATAATGCAATTGGATTAATACCTCTGTGTTTTATTGAGTATGTATTATATATACTGATTTCATATATTGTATGATACTCTATGGGGCACTCTGCGGGCTCCTGCTGCTGCTTTTGATTCCACCAACACACTATATCATTGTGCCACTCTGCCGCTCATGATGCCACCTTCACACTATATCATTGTGCCACTCTGTGGACTCCTCCTGCTGCTGCTACTGATGCCACCTTCACACTATATCATTGTGCCACTCTGCAGGCTCCTGCTGCTTCTGATGCCTCCTTCACACTATATCATTGTTGCATTCTGCGGGCTCCTGCTGCTACTCATGCCACCTTCACACTATATCATTGTGCCACTCTGCGGGCTCCTGCTGCTGCTGCTTTTGATGCCACCAACACACTGGGGTAGATTTACTTACCCGGCCCATTCGCGATCCAGCGGCACGTTCTCTGCGCTGGATTCGGGTCCGGCCGGGATTTATTAAGGCAGTTCCTCCGCCGTCCACCAGGTGGCGCTGCGGCGCTGAAAAGCATCTGGATGCACTTCAAAACACCGAGGCCGGCTGAGTGAAGGTAAGCGCAAGCTCTGCGCCAGATCTTCTGTTTTTTAAATGCGGCGTTTTTTTCCGAATCCGTCGGGTTTTCGTTCGGCCACGCCCCCCGATTTCCGTCGCGCGCATGCCGGCGCGGATGCGCCACAATGCGACCCGGGGAAAATCGGCGCAAATCGGAAATATTCGGGTAACATGTCGAAAAAACGCAAATCTGGCCCTTAGTAAATGACCCCCACTATATCATTGTGCCACTCTGCCGCTCTAGCTGCTTCTGATGCCACCTTCACACTATATCATTGTGCCACTCAGTGTAAAAAGAGTGCACTCTTTGATGTTATAGTGGGATCTTGGCCCTCAGCTCAGTCCTTTCGAGCTTATTTGGTGAAATTGGCCTCTGTAAGTGCACATGGAAGTGAAGAGTGAATCGATTCTAAGAGCCGCGGCTGTTATGTGCGTGTCATACTAAAACACAGCATTGTTTGAAGACCAAACCACGCTCAGTATGCATATTTAAGCATGGCACAACGTTCTACAACACCCTAAAGCCTCTGCAACCAGGAAATGCCTGTTTTTTTACGTGATTCGTTTTGATTCGATTCGGGTCAAATCAAATTTTTTTAAAAAATTCGGGGAATCGGGACGAAACGAATTTTAACAATTTTGCCCATCTGTAGTCCTTTAGCCTCCTGACATTAGCAAACTCTTCTGCATGCAGTTATCTGATCAAATGAAATCACAGCAGCCTCCGTGAAGGATAGGGAGGAGGTAGAAATCCATGGAGGCTGCTGTGACATCATGTGATCAGATACATACATCTGGTGTATTTTGCCAATGTAACAGGACCTTAAATGACATCACCCTGGTCACATGACATGAACTGCTGAATAGTAATATAGTAATATGAGAAAAAAAGTGTTTTCACCCAGAACGGAGCTCCCAATGGTTCTTTTATATACAACCCTTCTCATATAAAGTTCTGTGTCAATAAACCGCACAAGTCCATAGATCCTCCTGATGAAACCATTCCACCATTCAGACCAGCACCATTGCATCTTTTAGCTTTCCTTCAAGTATTTATTGTGTGATATCACTGGAAGAAATATGCATGCAGATGGTGTAGTATGTTCAAACAAGTTAAAATGTATTCTAATTCATCATACTCACAAAAATAAAGATAAAAATGTGCAAAATCTCTAGCCACAAATCTGCCCAACCCTGGGTTTCGCAAAAGGAGGCATAAGGCATGGGGAGGAGTAGATTGGTGGGACTGGCCAAGCAGGACATGCCTCCTATGATGCCAGGTAATATAAGATAAAGATGATTTATAGGGATGTAACGGAAACTATTTCTAGCTAAAAGAAGGGTGGCAGTTAGTTTAAAGGACTCTGCATATGTAAAAATGTGGTGACAGGTTCCCTTTAACACATTAATTGTCATACTAGGAATCTTTTTATGATAATTGAGAAAAATAAAGAACATTACTTTACTTCACAAGAGGTGACCTTCACAAATATCATGGCCTACACCTAAACCTATCCTAAGAATTCTGATTTTATTGTTATGTAACCAAAATACTTATATTCAAACATATTCATACCTTGTGAAGGCCTAGATGTGTTGCCCTGCAAAGAGATTTGCATCTTTCCTACATTAGATTTCAATTTAGTTACTTTTATAGAATGAGACAGACTGATGATTCGCTTTGAAGGAACTTGTTGCTGAACTGGACCTTCTATAAAATCAATTAATATGGATCCCATAAAAGCTTTGGACATTAGCTTAGGGGTCATAGATTTTATAGCTTTATTGATCACTTTACCCGGGTGCGTGTTCATACTAGTTGTGAACATTTTAGACTGGAGGAAGAACAAGAAACTGGATATAACTGACCAGGTCATCTCTGGACTGGGTCTATTACAACTATCCTACAGAATATTTCAAGTAGTCTTCAGATTCACTGTACTGATACTTGGAACTGGTGTGATTTCTAGTTGTGATTGGTTTTATGTTCTACTTATCTATAAGACCATAAATTTCTGCACTTTGCTCTTCTCCACATTACTCGCCATTCACTTCTGCCTGAAGATTGTGAACCTCAAGAACAACTTCTACATCTATATCCAGCGTACCTTCCCCAAGATCTTTCCTTGGGTCTTCTTTCTCTCCGTATTTGCCTCCTTACTTGTCAGCGCTCCTGTTTCAGTGAATGTATCTAGTGCTCTGAATTCTACTTATTTACTGAATCCCAAAAACTCACCCTTAACATTTCTGTCCTTGAAATTGTATGTTTCTTATTCTTCTTTTTGTTTTACATTATTTTTTCTATCACTTTTGGCCACGGTTGTATCTCTGTACAAACACATTCAACAGATGCAGAATAATGCTCCGCTTCCCCCAGCAATGCTCCAACTTAATAATACATTGTGTTGACTTTTCAGCCCAGTAGTGGATCCCACAGCCACCGTGGACTGACCTAAGCCGCACCTGGACTAGAATCTAAGTGGTACCTAAATTCTTATATTTTTTTATATTATTATTCCATCTTTATCATGTCCACCTCTGTATTTTTGCTAGCGATTTAGGTGATAATCTTGTTAGGCAAACTGGTCACAACGGCACAAACTAACACACTAACGCACACATACGGGAATTACATGCGTTCTTTGCCTCCAAATCCCCCAACCTGGATGATTAGAACCTAACACACGCTCAAACGCATAGGCTGAACTTGTAGTCTACGTATGGACGTAGTGCTGTGACAGCTGATGTTTGGATCTATATTTGGAGTCACTAAACCTGGTGGATGTATTATCTCGCCTGGTCACATGGAGATCAGACTGCCCCTGGGAGTCCCCCAAATATTCTACAGATAAGCGTTGCCAACTTTCCAATTCTTTTACTTATTATTTCTTTGGTACCCAAATACACCTCCCCTAGTCTTTGGGTCGACACACCAGATTTATATAGGATTTTAGAAGATTTCAAAATTTTAAATCTGTACAAAAAATTGCGAATTCTAAGTGAGACCACTAACTTTGACACTTTGGTATAGGGACATATGTATATGAATATGTATATATTATTAATTTGGACCTATTGACTCTTTTTCATTTTATTAAAATATTGATGGATTGAAAAATGGTGAAAAGTGGCAAATCAGACATTTGGGAGCTTTTTCTGTTACTTTGTTCAAACCGAAATAATCTTTTTTATATTTTGATAAAACTGGCATTTTAGGACGTATTGATACCTAAAATATTTTTTTTCCAGTTTCAGAGATAAAGCAAAAGGCAGGGGGTGTTAAACTTTAGCATTTTTGTAAATATTTTTTTTTCCATTAAAATGGTCGATCACTCATACTATATACTGCAATCTAATAATTGCAGTAATAGTAATTTTACTGATGATGTTTAATATATCAGTATCTATTGCGCTTATGTGTCTCTATGATACTGTAATGCCATGGCAAACAATAGGCACCTTTGATGACATCACGTTGGGAATGATCGGCTATCCAGCAGGCGGCCCACCCACCGGCAGCCCTGTTATTGCCACAGTTGCTATCAACCACTGCACTTAACAGGTTACCTGCGGCAGTTAGAGGCAGTGTCAGCTGTGTTATACAGCCAATCCCTCAGTGTGGGAGAGAGCTCAGTCAGTGAGCTCTCTCCATACACACCCTGCAGCACCCCCGACTTTAGAGTACGTTGGGTTAAATCTTTCACTCATTTTTAGTTGTCATTTAAATGACACTGTCAAAATTTTTTGAATTTATATTATATAGAAACAGTATAAAATCGCTGACAGACGGAGAACATAACCTCATTTTTATTCTTATTAAAATAAAGTTAAATTCTATTGTTTGAATACGTCAGATGATAATTAACAAAAACAGTCATTATATATATAGAAACAGTTAAAAATATTTATCATAACTTTGTACAACCGAACTACAAACCCAGTATAAACCCGGAATAAGCAGTGGCATAGATCGTAGGCGTTAACGGTGCCAGCACCGATGACCGATCGCCGCCGTTAGCAACGATTGTTGAGTCAAACTCTTTGCAGATCGGGTCGGTTCAACACTACTTTTAACATTCAATGTCTTATACCAATAACTACTAATTGTACATAAAGAACTATAGTTATTCAACCCAAATCAAGGGTTTTTCTTGCAAAAATTTTGTTTTGATTTCAAAAATTTAAGAAAGAGCAATGCAGCTTCATTTGTTTTAACTTTTTCTGCATCTTAATATTTCCCTCGAATTAATATTGGTACACCTAACACATGACAACTGCAAATAAATAGTAGTTAATATAGCCTGGATACTAAATCTTTTTGCAATAGTAACAACAGTAAAGCAATATAAAAAGATTAAGAATGAGTAAATTAAAGAGTCTTCACAGCATGATGACCTTGGACAATCTCTGCTCTAAAATTCAGATTAAACAGAGGATCTGCTGGGAGGGGCCATAACAAGGAGGATCTAGCTGGTGATGGGCACATAACAGGAGGATCTGTGGGGAGGAGGATTACAATAACAGGAGGTGATAACTAGTGGGGCAGGACAGCGCACCATAAAAGGAGGAAATCTGCTGGGGAGGGGCACAATAACAGGAGGATCTGCTGGGGAGGGACATCTATCTCTATCTATCTCATATCTATCTCATGCCCATCTTCTTTTTCAAAGAAACCTTTTTATATTTGGTCCTAGGACAATGTCTCCACCTTGTGGTGTATTTTCAGTATGAACGAAAGCTAAGAAATGTCATTCTCATTCTTTAGCCCGGCACAATAATAACACTTTGTAGTTACACACAGTAGTAGGGTAAGGCAATGTGTAATACAAGACTATGGGAGTAGAGGAGAAGTGATTTGCTTCAAGTGTTGACCAGACAGATGTAGTTATAATATAATATTTAATGATCAATCAGAACAAGAACTTCAGTGTATTATACACCAGGCCAGTTATTTATTACACTGAACGTTTATATAATAATTCAATATCAGTAACACTTAGTAAGATGACGATGTCCTGGGGTTTCTGTGCAGCCAAAATCTCCAGAATCTCTTATTCATTCACTTGGCTGGGACTGAAGACAGAGATGAAGGTTACAATAACATATAGAAGGATACCACAGGCTGACAGCAAGCAGAGATCTTGTCAATCATATCAAATTGATACAGAAATTCTATTGTCACCTAAAAACCCCCTTTAAGGTTATGTAAATTATTATGATTCTGGTGACTATAGACCAATGTCTAAAGGAGAACTCCACTTTTAAGTCACATGTCTGAAAGTGGGAGGAGCTAAAAGGCTGTCATCAGAGATAAGCCTTGTGTAAAAATAAAGCGAAATACATAAAATAATGCTGATGTTGCATAAAGAGCAAAAGTGAAAGCGGAATTCGAAAAGTTCTTCACGTTTTTGTACATTTGTTTACATTATAACATATTGTTAATGATGGAGTTCCCCTTTAAGCCAGACATGAACATTATGTATGGGTTCGAACGACCTGGTTTTGGAAACATCCCACAAAGATGGAATAAGTCAATGGGGCAGATTTACTTACCCGGCCCATTCGCGATCCAGCGGCGCGCTCTCTGAACAGGATTCGGGTCCGGACGGGATTTATGAAGGTACTTCCTCCGCCGTCCACCAGGTGGCGCTGCTGCGCTGAAAATCATCTGAACGCTTCGGAATACACCGAGCTGGACCAGGTGAAGGTAAGCGCTTCCCAAGCGACACATTTTCGTTTTTTAAATGCGGCGGTTTTTCCGAATACGTCGGGATTTCGTTCAGCCACGCCCCCCGATTTCTGTCGCGTGCATGCCAGCGCCGATGCGCCACAATCCGATCGCGTGCGCCAAAATCCCGGGGCAATTCAGGTACAATCGGTGCAAATCGGAAATATTCGGGTAACACGTCGGGAAAACCCGAATCGGGCCCTTAGTAAATGACCCCCAATATATTGATATATCAATAAATTGATACAAATGCAGTCTCTTAAAGGATTTGCTAATTTTTTTCTCCTTTTTGTACAGGTTTACATAGTAATAGAATAATTGATGTTGGAGGTTCCCTTTAAGCCCCACATGGAGATTGTTTATGGATCTACAATCGCGTGCGCCAAAATCCCGGGGCAATTCAAGTACAATCGGCGCAAATCGGAAATATTCGGGTAACATGTCGGGAAAACGTGAATCGGGCCCTTCGTAAATGACCCCCATTATCTTTATTCTATGGATCACAATGATGATGGTGATACCTCATTTATATTGTTTTATTTATATTTGTCCAATTTTTTTTTATATTTATCAGTCTTGTTTTATTGAGACAAGGTTAAACAATTCACATCCAATTAGCATCTTGTATTACATATTTCCATGCGTTGGATTCGGGTCCGGCCGGGATTCATTAAGGCAGTTCCTCTGCCGTCCACCAGGTGGCGCTGCGCTGAGGAGCATCGGAACACACTCAAATTCACCGGCCTATCCTGGATGGATATTCGGTTTTTTAAATGCGGCGGTTTTTCCGAATCCGTCGGGTTTTCGTTCGGCCACGCCCCCGAAGCATGCTTGATATAATACAATCCACCAGTTTTTTATTGACTCCAAAATATAGTATCCAAAATCACATAGTCCAAAGCACTACGTCCATACAGTAGACTACAAGTTCCAGCCTATGCGTTTCGAGCATGTTTAGATGTTCTTAATGGAGATGAGCGAGTATACTCGTCCGAGTATACTGCTCAGTGGAGTATTAGCATACTCGGACCGGCTCGTTACTCGGACGAGTATTTCCCCTGCTCGCGATCGAGCATTAAATTAAGTGAAGAACAGTGTTTTTATTGTTTGATAAAATATTCCAGATGTTTCCTGATGTTTTGCTTGTAAGAACACATTGAGAATAACACTATTCTTCACTTTCCAGGTGTTCGCGCGTGTGTCCCGCTAGGTTCGGAGATGTTCGGAACATCTGGAATGTGAAGAATATTGTTCTTTCAATGTGTTCTGCACTCAATGGTCCTGTATTCACTGTTTTTAATGTTTTAATTCTATTCTTCACATTGCAGGTGTTCGTGCGTGTCTTCCGATAGGTTCGGAGATACGCGCGCTCATCTGCAAGCTTGGATGCCATCTCGCTTGGGGGAAGCAGTGGTACCTCGTACAGGGGTCAGGGTGCTGGAGTCCCTCACCCCTGAATTTTGGTCAGAATAAGGACATTGATTTTATCCTTATGCTTAAACAACATTATGTCCAGATTGCTGAGTGCCACAATGTCCCCCTTTCTAAGTTTCTGCCTAACAAGGGATTCAGGGTAGCTCTCTGGTTTTTGCGTACAGTGCCGCATGCTACAGAACCTCTGGAACTGAGGGATTAGAATTGTGGAATGCTGGGATAAAAGTTATCCACATAAAAGTGGCAACCCTTATCAGCAGGGGGTTCACAGATCAGTCAATCGGCGCTGCCTGGGAGATGGCATGAAGCCACCAGACATTGCCCCATCCACTGATGATGATGCCCATTGTGACAAATTTTTCTGCTATCGGCTGGTCCGGTCGACCAGCCAATAGCAGCGGACATGAACAGAGGGCGGCAGTAAAACCCCTCTGTACCGCAAGACAAAATGAAACAGCCGCCATCTTGCCCGATCAACATGTCTACAGTCATGGTGTTTGGTATTACTGACATCATAAGCAAAATTGCTGCCATTGGCTGGTCTACAGTGAACAGCGAACTGGGGGGGGAGGGGTCAGGAAGGGGTTTATAGCTATACAATCTTTATTTATTTTTTTTAGCAATTTGGACAAAAAAGGGTTTATCTTTGGCAAGGCTAGATGCACTGTAAAAATAAATTTAGTGGGTCTTTTGCTTGATTTTAGATTGAAAACTCTTTATTTGTGGAGGAAACTAAAATCATCAATTCTTGTTTCAGATTTTTAGCATTATTTTTTTTTTTTGGGGGGGGGCGTTTACTGTGGAATAAAAATAATATATTATCTTTATTCTATGGATCACAATGATGATGGTGATACCTCATTTATATTGTTTTATTTATATTCGTCCAATTTTTTTTTTATATTTATCAATCTTGTTTTATTGAGACAAGGTTAAACAATTTACATCCAATTAGGATTTTGTATTACAAATTTCCATGTTTACAGATTGTATATTACATCCGCATTGCACCATAGTAAAATGGTGAAAAGAATCTCTTTATAAACTTTGATAACATTTGGTAAAGAAAAAGAAATAAGATAAGTGGTGATGAGAGAGAGTGTGGGGAGGAGGGATAGAAGAAAGGGTTGTGTTAGATTAGGGATGGTAGGGGAGTAGGGATCCTGATGTGGGTTATTTAAGCAACTAATTGAGTATGATAGAAAATGATATTTATTTCAAAATTATTCTGCTATAAAGAGATATGTTGGAGATGTTTTTAAGGCTATCCACAACTTTAAGGCTAGTCCATAACTTTAGGTATTTGTTGTGTGTTTTATTGTTTCTTGCTGTGAGTTCTTCCATTTTTTGTAACTGGAGAATTTCATTGAACCAGTCGGTGGTAGAGTGAACTTTAGTCTAGGGACCAATGTGCATGCCTCTGTTAGCAAGAAACCTAGTAGGGAGTATTTGCTGGTCTCTATTTGTGTAGGTGGTATAGATAGTAGTAGCATTGATGGATCATTGGTGACATTACATCCTGTGGTTATTCTGCAGACATTTTTCCAGAAAGGTTGGATGTTGGGGCATTCCCACCATATGTGTTTCATTGTCCCTATTGAGCCTCTGCATCACCAACATTCATTTCGGCAACTGGGATAAAACCTGTGTAGTTTTGCGGGGACCCAATACCACCTAGACATGATTTTGTAGTTTGTTTCTTGGTACTTAGTTGAGATTGATAACTTATGCGTACATTCAAATGCCCTATGCCAGTGGTGGCGAACCTATGGCACGGGTGCCAGAGGTGGTACTCAGAGCCATTTCTGTGGGCACTCATCGCCACAGGACAGAGTTTACTAAATAGGATCAAATCCACCAAATCTTCCTGTAGTACCAGGAAACTTAAGAGTTGCTGCTCTCAGCGCTATTTTAAAACTGTTTGGAACTGTATGAGAAGGTGTTGACAGAACTGCAATATCTTTGGAGGTCCTCCTGCGTGACCCACCATTCTTCCTTTAGTGAGAGACCTTTGAGAGAAGTTACGTCTGAGTCTGAATTTGCCCTTCTTCTTTCAACTGTACTCAGGAGGCCGAAACGATTGAAAGATGTGAAAGATTAAGTAGCAATGAGTTACAACTTAAAATACCATGTTGGCACTTCACACTAAATAGGTGGATTTTGGTTGTAGTTTGGGCACTCGGTTTCCAAAAGGTTGGCCATCACTGCCCTATGCCAATCATCTTTATTGTGTGTTTTATTTACTTCCTCTTCCCAGGTTTTGGAGAATTGCAGAGGTAGATCTGCCCATTTGTCAAATAAAAGATTATAAATAGCTAAGATTATTTGGAGGGTTGGAGAGGATGTGTGATCTCCTCAAAGGGGGTTAATTTTCCGTGTAGGTTTAACTTCGTTTTATGCTTGAGATAGAAGTTTGACCGTTGTCTGTATTCCCATTCTGTTCTTGGGGGATAATTAGTGCTTTTACAGAGTATGTCATAAGATGTCAGTGAAGAGGTTTCTAGAAAGGTAATGAACCTCAGCGGTTTATGATGGTCCCTGAATGGTCTAAGGAAGTCTGTGTTTTTCCCTGGTGGAAAGTCTGGATTGTCAGAGATTGGTGTGAGAGGTCCGTTGCTTTCAAATAATTTTGTTGTTTCAGGAGGCTTGAGCATAGTTTTCAGTGTTTGGGCAGCGATGAATGGGAGATTGTTTATCTGATGTGGTAAAAAGGCAGAACCTTGGGACCAGGGAAGGCCTGTCAGTGGTAGAGGGGAGAGATGTTCTTCAAGTTTTACCCATAATTTATTACTATTGTGGAACCAGTCTGTTATTCGCGTTAGGGCTGTAGCATAAAAATATCCTTTAAAGTCTGGTAGCCCTAGTTCACCATGGGTTTTTCTACGAATAAACGTGTTTTTAAGCTATTCTAGGTGTTGAGGGGGACCATATGAAATGATTTATTAAAGAAGAAAGTTTGTTGAAAAAAAGTTTTGGTAACGAGATCAGTATGGTTTAAAAGAGGTAGAGTAGTTTTGGCAGGACTGTAATTTTTGTGCCGTTTATTCTGCCTAACCAGGAAATTATTTTGGATCCCCATTTTGAAAGATCTGCTTAAAGAGTTTTGAGAAAGTTTTTTGGTTGTGTAGATATATAGTCTCTGTTCTTGTTGTTATTTGGACTCCTTAATAAGTGAAGGCATCTTCCTTCCAAGTAAATGGATATTTGTTTTGTAGAAAACTGATTACAGGTTTACCAAGTCTTATTCCCATTGCTGTGGATTTCGCCAAATTAATTTTATGATTACTGAAGTGTCCAAATGTTTGCAGTGTGTCCATGAGGTATGGGAGGTATATTTGTCCAATTTTATTGAAGAAAAACTAGAATAGAAATAATTGCCTTTGTTTTAGTATTGCCATTTTTGCAGCTGCATAACTTTGTATTTATTGCTTGATGGAGCTGGTTGTGGGCTTATTTTTTGTGTGACAAGTTGTTGCTTGATGGAGCTGGTTGTGGGCTTATTTTTTGTGTGACAAGTTGTTATTTTTAGTGGTATCATTTTGGTGCTTGTAAATTTTTATGATCACTTTTTAGAACATTTTTTGAAAAGCGATTTGATAAAATATGTAAATGTTTGGCAAGTTTATTTTGGTATTACCAAATATGTGCTGCGCATGATCAGTGTATTACAGCCCGGTTACTGGAAGAGATTGCACTGGTAGACAACGGGGCTGCCAGCGGAGGATCAGACCCTTCCCCCCCGGTAATTGCCAGGCGGTCAGGGTACAATCCATGTTAAAAACCCCTTACATGACCATGGCATGTAAGGAGCTGGCACTTACCGCGTGCCGTAATAGTACGGTGCATGTCAAGGCATGTGCAAGTCACTTCATGCCATGTTGTAGTATTATGAAGCACCTCGGGATGGATATGCAACTGAAAATGAGCCCCAACGCCAATGTGAAAGAGCCCTAACATTGGTTTGTAATGATAAAACTAGGTTTCTCTGCCTCATCAGTGAAAGAAAAAACTAACTGAAAGTTTTTTTTGTGGACGCATAGTCTTATATTGCCTTCCATGATCTGCATCAGTGAAAATGAACAGTCAGGTTACAAAATTAGACACTAAAGGCCAATGTGAAAACAGTGATAGAAAACAATGGGGGTCATTTACTAAGGGCCCGATTCGCGTTTTCCCGACGTGTTACCCGAATATTTCCGATTCGCGCCGATTTTCCCTGAATTGCCCCGGGATTTTGGCGCACACGATCGGATTGTGGCGCATCGGCGCCGGCATGCATGCAACGGAAATCGGGTGGTGTGGCCGAGCGAAAACCCGACGGATTCGGAAAAACCGCCGCATTTAAAAAAATAAATGTGTCGCTTGGGACGCGCTTACCTTCACTTGGTCCGGCCCAGTGAACTTCAGTGCATTCAGATGCTTTTCAGCGCAGCAGCGCCACCTGGTGGACGGCGGAGGAACTACCTAGATGAATCCTGGCCGGACCCGAATCCAGCGCAGAGAACGCGCCGCTGGATCGCGAACGGACCGGGTAAGTAAATCTGCCCCATTGGCTCAGTTATCTGTGCAAATAACTGAACCATGGATGTGAAAACCACACCTGATGAATCACGTGGAGCAAGATTCAATAGGAAAAAAGGCTGGTGTGATGTATTCAACTTGTAGCAAACGTCATTTATTGTACCAGAGGGGATGAGCGTTCAGAACCCCAACATCAATGGGTCCACGGGACACAACATATTACCAATTATCATACCTTGTATAGTTTATATAAGATAGAATTTTCTTGGCTCAGTTATTTGCTATTAAGCACTTGCTTTTATCGAGGCTGTTCAGTTTGGGAGAGGCCCTTAGTAGGAGGCAATTTTTTAAATTTATTTTGTAAAAATTTTATGTAAATCGGATTTTTGTACTCTTTAGGAACTTGGGTACATGTGGTAATCACCTACTGGAGTTGAGTGTTCTTAATGGAATCACAATTGATAAATTGATACTTGATCTAATTTGTTAACACTGATCAATTTAAAAGCTTACAGTCCAACAAATCTTTACAATTATCTTAGGATAGGTCTCTAGTGTCAAATTTTGAAGATCTATCCCCAAGAACACCCATAGATCTTCTGTTCTCTGCAGAATGGAACACCAAGCAGGCAACTCCATTGCTTGTGTAGTGGCTTCACCAAGTTACTACAGCTTAGCTCAAATTCAAATATAATTCAAAAATAAACTTGAGGACCTAGTCAATGGATACCTTCTCAATATTTTATAGAATATTACCAACTGCATGATCATTACCCTGACAATCAAATATGTCTCATCAGTATCCCAATTACTGTTTTTTTCTATTCAGGTCTACATAGAGCACGGAGACTACAGATACACAAAACTGTCCTTGGCTGAAGAGGAAAGATGCAAAGTAAATCCAATATCACAATATCAAATGCCTTACATTTTCTACAAAGCTCTTTCCATGATTGAATAGCTTGATGGGATTTGAATAGTGAACGCTATCATTCTGCCTGCTCAGATGAAATATGGAAATTATTTTAAGATTATTTTCCCATAAAAATCAATGTTATCATGTACAGACTTACTGGTTGGCTCAACACTCGTTAAAGGCTCATTTTTAGTTATGAAATATGGAAATTATTTTAAGAAAATTCAGAATCTTTATTTTCCCATAAAAATCAATGTTATTCATGTACAATACTGGTTGCTTAACAACTTAAAGGGCTCAATTTTTAGTTGTACCTTTATCCATGGCATCTCTAGCATCTTATTAGTCATAGTCCTAGTAAAAATGATCCTGAGGGTGGGATCTTCATAAATATTGATAGTGATGTTCTATCTAAACAATGGTAATTAGCCAGATGTGTAATGCTGAGAGTATCACGCGCAGTGGGCAATTGCAGAGTGACGGGTGATGACTAGAGATGAGCGAGCATTAAAATGCTCGGGTACTCGTTACTCGCCTACGGCCTTCTTTGTGTAAGTAATTCGTGGGTGGTGGCAGTGCGGATTGGCGTAAGGACGCCATTTTGTGGAAGTGGGCGGAGCTTAAGGGCTAAATTCTGGGACTCCATAGAGTAGGTATCCCCGTGTGTGAACTCCGGTTCGTGACAATATACATACAGCCCAGGGCCCAAGGAAGTCTTAAAGGGGTTGTCCAATTGTTTTAAATATTCAGCAGGTGGGCTGGGGAGGGTATTTTTTAAAAATTAAAACTGTACACACCTCCTCCATTGCTCCTGGTTTCCCACGCCATGGTCCATTGGAGCTGTGCCCCTGTTTGTTTAGTTTTTACACCCACCCATCACCCATGCCAGCATTGTATCAAGTTCTGGGATATGATGATGAGTGGGTGTGCCCAGCATTATCTGTAGATCATGTATTTAGCCCACCTGCTGAATTTTTTAAACAGTCGGACAACCCCTTTAACTCGATCCAAGGTACTATGAGGAAAAGGAGAACCCAGCAGGAGAAAGGAGGGCTTAGATGTCGCAGAGAAAAGTTGTATGACATCCAAAACATTGTAAGTAAAATTAATAATTGTTTTAACAACCACATATTAGGAGTGTTGCCTCATTTTTATCATGTAGTGTAACCTTAGTCATTGACATTATTTCTTGAACTGGCTCTCCGAGTGAATTCAGAAATCTCTGGAAAAAAATTTGCCTTTTATGTATCCAGTTCCAATTCACTTTGAATTTTTCCATTTCAGCAACATCTCAGTTTGTGTAAAACACAAGCTTTCCTTCAAGGAGAAGAGTGATCTCAGAGCTGCTCATTACTGCTGCTCATAATCTACTTCGATTGAAACCAACATGCCAACAATTGCTGTGATCAGCATATTTACCATAGATCTCATTTCTCTGTTCATCACTTTCCCTGGATACATGTTCATACTAGTTGTGAATATTCTGGACTGGTGGAAAAACAAGAGGCTGGATATCAGTGATCAGCTCATCTCTGGGATCGGTCTATTTAACCTGTTTCACAGATTCTTCTATGCAAGTCTGAATTACATTATCTTCACAGATGGATTTCTTACAATATTACATCTTCAAGATTTTATTAATATCTTGTATCTTTCTCTAATATTCTGCATTTTGTTCTTCTCCACATTACTCGCCATTCACTTCTGCCTGAAGATCGTGAACATAAACCACAAAGTCTACATCTACATCCAGCGCACGTTCCCCAAGATCTTCCCATGGATCCTCCTTCTCTCCATCTTTGCCTCTGTTCTTCTGAGTGTTCCCGCTGCACTCCAGTTAGCCTTTCCAAACTCAACAGATGTTAAACAAACTCCAGACTATTCATTTTCCAAAATTTCTTTTTACTCCGCAATTTCATTTTTGTGCTTTTTGCTGCTTTTCATTTCGGCTCTTAATATTGTTCTTTCTTTGCAACGTCACATCAAACAGATCCATAATACTACAGAATTCAGAGCTCAGATTGTCGAGGCTCATGTCTTTGCCATTGTAACAGTAATTTCTTTACTTACCTTTAATATTTTTTATTTTGCTTTACAGACCTCCATCCTTATTCCATTTGGACGCGATAAATTGCTTTATGTCCTACCTTTCTTGTATGCATTGTGTCATATTCTTGGCGTGCCATTGTTAATACGAGTAAGCAGCAAATTACAGAAAATGCTACATGCTGTTTGGCTCAACTGCTATCACTGAGGCAAGGCATATAGTAGAACTTCCATAGCATATTGGTGCACATTTACTTACCAGGTCACTCGAGTTCACTAAAGTGCATTGTCCGTCTATAATGCTGCGTGTGGCGATTCACGCGACATGTGACAGAAATCTGGCACTTGCCTGCACTGGCCCGACAGAGTTCACCATCTTTTTTGTGGTGCACCTTTAACATACGGCGTGCAACACAATTTGAAAGTTAAATATGGCGCTTGGCCAAAGTGATAGAAAAAAAAGAGATTAAAACAAAAAGAAGAATAAGAAACATACAATTTCAAGGACAGAAAGTTAAGGGTGAGTTTTTGGGATTCAAAATAAGTAGAATTCAGAGCACTAGATACATCATGAAACAAGGGGGAGAGGAGGCAATCACCAGGTACAGGAAATACGAGAGAAAGAAGACCATGGGAAGATCTTGGGGGAAGGTACGCTGGATATAGTGTAAAAGTGTGCGTAGGTTCACAATCTTCAGGCAGAAGGAATGGCGACGTAATGTCGGAGAAGAGGCAAAGTGAAGAAAGTTTATGGTCTTATAGAGAAGTAGAACATATGAACTCTATCAATCACACAATTCAGATAATATTTGCCCCTGTCCCAGCACGCTCATTCCTAAGGTGTAGCAGAGTACAGAACTGATGAGTGGTTGGCCCCCCGCTGAGCGTGGTTTGGCAAATGTTGCCCACCCATGATCACGTGTGAAGCTACGTTGTATCCAAGGAGTGTTTATGCTACCGTTAAAGAACCTCCCCTATCTGACGATCTAGCTCGCCGCAAGAGCCCACACGGGAGTATCACTAGTGACTAGTTGGTACAGCTGATGCACCAGCTGGTACTGGACCTGCCATCTGCCTGCTCATGAGTGCACCGGTTGTATCTCTGTACAAACACATTCAACAGATGCAGAATAATGCTATGAATTTTAGAGCAGAGATTGTCCAAGGTCATCTCAGTGCTGTGAAGACTCTTTTATATTTACTCATTCTTAATCTTTTTTACTTTGCTTTACTGTTGTTACTATTGCTAAAAAGATTTGAGTATACATGGCTATATTCAACTACTATTTTATTTGCAGTTTGTCATGTTTTGGGTGTACCAATATTAATTCGAGGAAATATTAAGATGCAGAAAAAGTTAAAACAAATGAAGCTGTATTGCTCTTTCTTAAATTTTTGAAATCAAAACAATATTTTTGCAAGAAAAACCCCTTGATTTGGGTTGCATAACTATAGTTCTTTATGTACAATTAGTAGTTTATTGGTATAAGACTTGAATGTTAAAAGTAGTGTTGAACCGACCCGATCTGCAAAGAGTTTGACTGAACCAATCGTTGCTAACGGCGGCGATCGGTCATCGGTGCTGGCAACCGTTAACACCTACGATCTATGCCAGTGCTGATTCCGGGTTTTACTGGGTTTGTAGTTCGGTCTGTACAAGGTTACGATAAATACTTTTTAACTGTTTCTATATATAATGACTGGTCTTGTTAATTATCATCTGACTTATTGAAACAATAGAATTTTAACTTTTAGTTTTAATAAGAATAAAAATGAGGTTAATGTTCTCCGTCTGTCAGCGATTTTATTTACTGTTTCTAATAATCAAATAAATTCAAAAATATTTATGACAACAGCATTTAAATTGACAACTAAAAATGGGTGAATGATTTAACCCACCAAGTACTCTAAAGTCGGGGGTGCTGCAGGGTGTGTATGGAGAGAGCTCACTGACTGAGCTCTCTCCACACACAGAGGGTATTGGCTGTATAACAAAGCTGACACTGCCTCTAACTGCCGCAGGTAACCTGTTAAGTGCAGTGGTTGATAGCAACTGTGGCAGCTAATAGGGCTGCCGCCTGCTTTGATAGCCGATCATCTTCCCAACTGTGATGTCATCAAAGAGCGCCTATTGATACTGCAATAGATACTGATATATATTAAACATCATCAGTAAAATTACTATATACTGCAATATATTAGTATTGCAGTATATAGTATGAGTGATCAGACCCATTTTTTAATGGTAAATAAAAAATATTTACAAAAATGCTAAAGTTTAACACCC